>CANJKZ010000171.1:0-224214 GCA_947471745.1 Closterium sp. Naga37s-1 | reverse complement strand
ATTGCACATCACCCCTGCTCATTGCACATCACCCCGCTCATTGCGCATCACTCCTGCATCATTGCACATCACCCCTGCTCATTGCGCATCACCCTGCTCATTGCACATCACCCCTGCTCATTGCGCATCACTCCTGCTCATTGCACATCACCCCTGCTCATTGCACATCACTCCTGCTCATTGCACATCACCCCGCTCATTGCGCATCACTCCTGCTCATTGCACATCACCCCTGCTCATTGCGCATCACTCCTGCTCATTGCGCATCACCCCTGCTCATTGCACATCACCCTGCTCATTGCACATCACCCCTGCTCATTGCACATCACCCCTGCTCATTGCACATCACCCCTGCTCATTGCACATCACCCCTGCTCATTGCACATCACCCCTGCTCATTGCGCATCACCCTGCTCATTGCTAATCACTCCTGCTCATTGCTAATCACTCCTGCTCATTGCTAATCACTCCTGCTCATTGCTAAATCCCCACAATCACTCCTGCTCATTGCTAATCACTCCTGCTCATTGCTAATCACTCCTGCTCTTCGCATCACTCCTGCTCATTGCACATCACTCCCTGCTCATTTGCGCATCACTCCTGCATCATTGCACATCACCCCCGCTCATTGCGCATCACCCCCGCTCATTTGCACATCACCCCCGCTCATTGCGCATCACTCCTGCTCATTGCGCATCACCCCTGCTCATTGCGCATCACTCCCTGCTCATTGCGCATCACCCCTGCTCATTGCACATCACCCCTGCTCATTGCACATCACCCCTGCTCATTGCGCATCACTCCTGCTCATTGCGCATCACCCCTGCTCATTGCTAATCACTCCTGCTCATTGCTAATCTCTCCTGCTCATTGCTAATCACTCCTGCCTCATTGATAATCACCCCTGCTCATTGCTAATCACTCCTGCTCATTGCTAATCACTCCTGCTCATTGCTAATCACTCCTGCTCATTGCTAATCACTCCTGCTCATTGCTAATCACTCCTGCTCATTGCTAATCACTCCTGCTCATCACGCACCTCTCTCTTCTTGGTGTCGATGCCAGGAGCAGGGTCCGTGCTGTTGACTGTGAGCCTCTCCAGGGCGAACACGGCGCCCTCCACTGCTGCCTCAGCGCCCGCAGCATCAGAGGGCTCATCTCCCTCGGGGATGGGGGCGGGCACGGGGGAGGAGGGCGTGACGGCAGCGGGGCTGGCAACGGGCTGTGGTTCAGGCGTGGAGGATGGTGAGCGAGCCGTGGCTGCGGGCGATTGCACCTTGGGGATGGAGTATGCTGCTCCTCCACCACCTGCTCACACGTGATTGGGAGACACAACCACTTGATAAAAGTTTGCCCCTGTCCCCACACCTAGTGATCCTGTTCGACCAATGGATAAAGTGACCAATGCATTTTCAAGTTGACTGACTTTAAGCCATGTTGTCGCGCCAGCCGAGGAAGTGTCAAGTGGTGAGAATGATGGCGACAAATCAACATGACCAATCCAGCACACTGGGCAGAGACATTGCACCATGAAGCAAGAAGCGCCACTCACTCTTCCTCTTCTCCGCAGTGAGAGTGCCTGAGAGGGCAGCGATGGCAGCGGCTCGCTGAGAGGCAGCGGACATGGGCGCCGCAGCCTCGGCAGCAGGAGCAGGCTCAGGCGTAGCCGGGGGCGCAGGTGCGGCAGCAGCAGGAGCAGCAGCGGCAGGATCAGGCTTGGTGGGCACCCCCTTAATGGAGCCCTTAAGGGCAGCCATGGCTGCTGCCATCTGAGAGGATGCAGAATCCTTGGCAGCGTGTGCCGCAGCAGCTGCAACAACCTCTGCTGGCGGGGCTGCCGTGGCGGGCTCCGCATCTGCTGGTGCCGCTGCTGCAGCTCCAGCAGCAGCGGGGTGGGATGATGCTAGGCCAAGTGTTGCCAACTTGCGCTTGGCAGCCTGACAGAGATTCAATAAGGCGAGGAGAAGGTAGAGATCGGTGGAGAAAGACGGGGATTGGATGCGCAGAACAGGGACATATGCTGTGGGGTATGTATGAGAGACATCTTGATGGACATGGCACTATCAGAGCTTTCAACAAATCCAGCTGGCAGCAGACAGCCGTATGCACACGAGCATCCCATTCCAATCAGCACACTTGTCATACAGATGGGGAGTAACCACAATGATCCACATCCAGCCACGAGGGCACAGAGTGCCATCAATGGTGTCCTCGTCTCCATGTCATCAATCACCATACCTTCATGCCTCTACGCCTCCACGCCCCCCTGCCCCCATGCTCCCACGCCCCCCACGCCCCCATGCTCCCACGCCCCCACGCCCCCATGCACCATGCCCCCACGCCCCCATGCACCATGCCCCACGCCCCCATGCACCATGCCCCCACGCCCCCATGCACCATGCCCCACCCCCCCAATTGCACTCACGTCGGACAGCTCCACCTCGCGGCCCTGCAGGTGCGCCAGCTTGCGCTCGTGCGGGTCCACAAAGGCCTGGAGGGGGGATAGTACGGGCAGCAGGGGGAGTGGGACGGCGGAATGGATGGGGAGCGCGGCACTTGAAAGGAGTGGCACTTAAATGCGCTTGATAAGCGCATGAGAGCGTGCACGGCGTCATGCATGTGGAGGTCCACTGAAGCACATGGAGACAATTGCTCCGCACACGCCAGACATACCAACACCTGGTGAACTCCAATGGAGTGGCAAGTGAGCATGGCCATACCATCATGCATACAAATCAGTGCACCCACCCCATACCATAACACACACACCACAGCCCCCGCTGAGTGAAGGCTATGACATGCAGTCAGTGCACACACCACAGCCTGCACAGCCTTTACCGAGCGCATGGGCGTGAGGCGAGCACACAGTCATGCATCTACCGATATTTATTGATCCTGTGTGCATGCACATGCATCCCATGCCATGTAGCAGGCGAGGCGGCACGCACGGCAGTCTTGGTGGGGTCCCATTGGAAGTGCGTGGTGAACATGGGCGGCTCAAAGCCCTCCACCACGCGGATGATGGTCACCTCCTTGGACCGCCCCTCGCTGCCCGCCACTTGCTCCACGTACCGCTGCCAGAGGGACAGGGGGGGAAGAGAGGGCGGGAGGGGCAGGGGGACAGTGCCACGGGGGAGGGGGAAGTGCCAGGAGGCAGGGGGGGAGTGCCAGAGGGCAGGGAAGGAGTGAAGGGGGGAGGGGCGGGGAGAGTTCCGTGAAAGAGTTTTGCTGAGGGGGTTGGTGATTGACAAGCGAGACCAAAGGAGCAATCATCAGGAAAAGACAGGTGGAGAGACCACATCAGCACGAGCACAACCGTGGGCCCTTTGCAGAGCCCACAGCCACACACGAGCACATTCCAATCCAACAGCCTCAACACACAGCACACAGCGCACAGCTCACCCACGCACCTGCGCGTACTCAAAGGCGTCCTTCTTGTCCTTGTCGGGCAGGTTGACGCCCACCCACACGTACACCTCGCTGTGCGTGTCCAGCAGCATCACATCCTCGCTGATCAGATCCTCCTGCTCGTAGTTGGGCACCTCCACCACCTGCCCGCACCGGAGGGGAAGGGAGGGGAGGGAGGGGAGGGAGGGGAGGGGAGGGAGGGGAGGGGAGGGGAGGGAGGGGAGGGGGAGGGGGCGGGGAGGGCAGGGGAGGAAAGATAGAAGGCTTATCACATGCACTATTGCACACTCATGTGCACATCTATGCATGCAATGCGATTTAAGGTTGGAGATGGCGGCGCAGGCACATTAGAAGGGGACTTGCAGACAGCCTCAAAGCCCGCGTGGCTACTTGTGCTCGTGGATGGAAGGGGAGCTTACCTTGGCGGCGGCTGTAACCGTGACGTAACGAGAAGCGTTTATACCATGTTGCATATGGCAGACATGGCACATGGTACACAGGACACACACGCACGTGGCACATTGTACACAGGACACACACGCACGTGGCACATTGTACATAGGACACACACGCACGTGGCACATTGTACATAGGATACACACGCACGTGGCACATTGTACATAGGACACACACGCACGTGGCACATGGTACATAGGACACACACGCACGTGGCACATGGTACACAGGACACACACGCACGTGGCACATTGCACATTCACACACACAAACACACACACATGGAAGGGGGAAGGGTTTAGGTGGGTGAAAAACAAAGATGCATGCATAATTTAGAAGGTGCCCTGGACGAAAGCCAGGAAGAGGGGAGGAAGCTAAGTGGCAAAAGACGCTGGGCGTGTCATGCGTCCTGCGTCTGGACGCAGCGTCCGGACGCAGGGACGCTGGACGCGCGTCCAGACGCAGGACGCACGGCAGAATTTTTTTCGGGCTGACCGGATTTTTTTTTTTTTCCCGATCGCGAAGTTGGCATTCGCGATTTCGACGCGAATGTCAATGTCGCGAAATTTCGACCCCCCGGACCCATTTCGACCATCAAAAACAGCCCACACACAATTCTCCTTCGTAAACCCTTGAGGGTTTAGCTACCTTTCGCTCCATAGTGCTACCTTTCGCTCCATAGCTATATTTTCGCCTCACATGTGTGATACGTCGTCCTCCCCCCCCTTCCCATGCCCTATAACGTGTTTTTTTGGCTGCCCCGGGGTTTTTTTTGCCCTGCCCGGGCCTGCGTCTTTTGCTGCGTCTCAAAGGCCCACATCATGCGTCCTGCGTCTAAGACGCTGCGTCTGGACGCACTCGTCTTAGACGCAGGACGCGTCTTTTGCCACTAAGGAAGGAAGGAGAGGAGGAGGGAGAGGAGGGAGGGGAGGAGGGAGGGGAGGAATGCAGAGAGGAGGGAATAGGAAGGAAGGAGGGGAGGAGGGAAGTATGGAGAGACGTGGGGGATGGGAAAGGGAGGAGAGAGGAGGGAGATGGGAGGGGTGCAAGGGTGGAGGTGACGGGAGGGTAGGGCAAGCTGTTCAAGAAGATAGAGACTTTCAAATGACCATTTGACAATTCTCATAAGTGGCTCCAGTTAGCACTCTCAGTCCTCTTCCCCATCTTCCATGTCGCCCATTCTCCCTCCATGCATCCCCCTCTCACAATGATCCATTACACTCTCAACCCCAGAACCTGCACCACCTCCCAACCGTGCAGGTTTCCCACCCTTCCCTTTCTCCCCACGCCAGACTACCCTGCAGCGCCTCGATAGTACGCGCACCGCCTCGCTATAGTCACGCGCACCGCCTCGCTATAGTCACGCGGACCGCCTCGCTTTAGTCACCTGCAGTGCCGGTGTAGTGGAAGAGGCGCGCGTCCCTCTCCGCCTCGCGCTGCTCGCGCTGGGCGGGGTAGTCCCCCTTGGCGCCCAGGTGCCCCCAGAACACTGATGTCTCCTTCCCCTCCGCCAGCTGCTTCAGTGCCACCCCGGGCTGTGCCACGGAGGGGGGAAGGGCGAGGGGGGTAAGGGGGGAGGGGAGGTAAGGGGGGAGGGGGGGTAAGGGGGATAAGAGGGGAGAAGGGGTAAGGGGGGAGGCTGGAAAGGGGGAGGGAGGATGAAGGGCGCCGGGCAGGCAGAGGCTGGAAAGAGCGGCATAAAGAGCGCCCAGGTGCCCCCAAAACACCGACGTCTCCTTGCCCTCCGCCAGCTGCTTCAGTGCTACCCCGGGCTGTTCGGGGCAGGGGGGAGGGAGGTTATGGGGGGAGGAGGGATGAAGAAGGACGCCGGGAAGGCTGGGGCTGGAAAGGATGATCCAAAGGGAGTGGCTGGCTTGTTGGATTTGCCTGTGCAGCGCGAACGCCCACCCCCCATCCATCACCACGCCTTCATGGGGCAGCTTTTCATCGCATCGACCAACCCTCTAATGTGTGCAAACCTCATTTTCATTTTGCAGGGCGGCGTACAAATACTATGGACCCGAAGAAAAACTAAATTCTGGCCTCACAGATGACCAGAAAAAGGAGCTCGATGCGCAGTCAGTTGCTCAGTTCTTGGCCTCCGCAACTCAGCAACTGACTGCGCATCGAGCTTTTTTTTTCTGGTCATCTGTGATGCCAGAATTCAGTTTCTCTTCGGGTCCATAGTAATTGTAAGCCGCCCTGCAAAAGGAGAACAAGGTTCGCACACATTAGAGGGCTGGTTGATGCGATGAAGAGCTGCCCCATGCAATATTGCATCAGGGTGGCATTGGAGTATCTGGCAGACGCATGCGGGAAGGTCGTGCAGACTCAAAGTGACTTGCTCAGGGTTAAAGCCCAAAACCTGAATTGCTCAACGCAAGTCAACGCGGGGCAAAACTGTGGGCTGCAAGAGGCAAACTGTGCACAGTTTGCCTTCGTTTTTTGTAATTCGGGTCTTGGGCTTTAAGCAGACTTTCAAAGGCAGAGCCACCTTCACAGGATGGTGACACCTTCACAGGATGGTGACACCTTCACCGGATGGTGACACCTTCACCGGATGGTGACACCTTCACCGGATGGTGACACCTTCACACGCATGGCAGCACCTTCACAGGCATGGGTCTACTTTCACACGCACGGGTGCACCTTCACAGGCATGGCGGGGGTACCTTGAAGATTTCAGCAGCGGTGGTGGCGGCGGCCTTGTCGGCCTCGGAGCTGTTCTTGCCCACCCACAGGAACGGGTTGGAGGGCGTCTGCAGCAGCATGCACTCCGATGAGTTGAGCGACCTCGGCACCTGCCGTGGTGTGGTGTGGTGGGGTGGGGTGGGGTGTGGGCGTGGTGTGGTGTGGTGTGGTGGTTGTGTGGGTGTGGAGAATCATAGAAACCCACATGCAGCGGAGACACATGAGCACACATGCATGGTCATTTGTGCATGCACACACACACACATGCACACACAAATGCATGGACATGGGTGCACACACACATGCTCATGCCACATAGGTGGAATCGCGAATTCAATCCAATTCCTACACAAACGAACCCTCAGGAAAAGTCAACTTGTAACAATACCTAACCAAACAAGAAACGAGACGGACCATAAGCTTTGTCCATGCATACCAAACAAACACACTTCACGCAGACGTGGTGTGGTGTGGGCGGTAAAGAGGCTACATGTTTGTGCCAGAGCACGTTGGAGCAGTGGTATGAAGCTCGGTGAGACTGCTTGGGAGGCCTGCTTGCCCTGGTGCTCTCACCGTGTCCATTTGAACGGCCAGGATGAGCCCGTTGTCACGCGCCCGCACTCGGAAGAGAGCAATGCCCGCCGCGTCATACGCCTCTGCTGCCTTGCCCTGCCGTGGGGGGGGGGGGGGGAGGGATGGGGAGACAACCCCAGGGAGGGGGAGAGAGGGGTGAGCGTGTGGGGCGAGAGGAGCGAAAAGGAGGAAGAGAGGGTGGAAGGGGAAGAGGAAACAACGATGGGGAAAGTGGAAGGAGAGGCGATGTGCCGTGACATGGAGGGTGAGGGACAGAGGTGGTGAGAGGGAAGAAGGATGAGAGAGAAGGGGATGGACGGGAGAGGGGGTGGTGAAGCAAGTTAAAGTGATAATCACAAGGCAACACTCAGCAGCAAAGACATGAGGACACAAGTGATGAGCGAGGCGAGGCTGCCTGCCAACACACCGCATACTGACACACAGAGGGCACGGAGAGGCATTGAGGCAGAGAGGAGGGGCAGCGCACCTTGAGGAAGAGCAGGTGGTTCTTGAAGAGCGAGAGGAACTGCTCTGGCTCCCTGCCCTGCACCACCCGCACCTGAGCCACACAGAGGACAGGGCAGAGGGTGGGGCATAGAGTGGGGAGTAGGGTGGGGCATAGGGGGGGAGAGGAAAAGAAAGAGGGGGCACGCTGACAAAAGCAATTGTACTGTGAGACTGGGCACTGTGACAGTTGACGGACACGGCCAAGCGCGGCACGCAGCATGAGGGAGCGGGGCGGGCAGGGGTGCTCACCAGAGTGACGTTGCCTCTGAGCCCATCCATGGTCCGCACTGCCAGCGCCGTGGCTGCCGTGCGATCCGCCTGGTTGGAGGGAGGGAGTGGGCGGAGAGAGTGCGGGGGAGAGCAAGGGGGGGGGATGAGTGAGGGAGGAGCGGGAGGGGGAGAGTGAGGAGAGAGCAGTGGGGGGAGAGAGTGCGATGGTAGCAGAGGGAGAAGAGAGGCGGTGTGAACATGAAGCAATGGGGGTAATTGGGGTGTTGACTAATAACCTATAGTTGGCCTTGCCGCGTGGGTTGGCTAAGACATGAGCACATGCTTGTGACGGGCATGCACAGCACAGCACAGGCAGGGCGCAGCAGCCAGACTGCGAGCAAGGGGCGATGGTGGGAGTGCAGTGCACCAAGGGCCTGGCCCTGGCGACAGGTCTTATCTCCATGCTCCCCAATGGGGAGGACGTTGCCAGGCGAGCAGAGAGTCGCAGGGGGTTGGCTTACAGCAGAGGTGTCTTTGCCCATCCAGAGGAAGAGCAGGTACTCGTGCTTGCGGTCGCGGATGGACGTGTGCTGCACCAGGTAGCTCTCCCCCGCGTGGAACTTCCCCACCTCCTCCGCTGCCACCGCCGCCTTGCTGCTCCCCGCCACCCTCCACGCCTGTTGGTGCCGGCGCGGAGGCAGGGAGGAGAGGAGGAGGGGAGGCGGCAGGACGGGAGGAGAAGGGGAGGAGAGGAAGGGGAGGAGGGGAGGCGGGCGGAGGGGAGAAGGGGACGGGGGGAGGATGTGAGGCGGGGAGGAATGGAGGCCGGGAGGTGGGGAGGAGAGGAGGAGGGGAGGAGGGGGGCGTGGAGGAGGAGAGGCGGGGAAGAGGGAAGGAGGGGAGGACAGTAAACGGGGAGGAGAGGAGAAAAAAAAAAGAGGTGATGGAGGGACGAGGGACGAGGGGCGCAAGGTAAGAAATGGGGGGGGTGAGGAGGGGAAGACGGGAGGAAGGGGGGGGATGAGGTGAGGCTAGGAGAAAAGGGAAGAAGGGGGGGAAGTCAGTGAGGGAGGACGAGGTAGGGGAGGAAGACTATGGTTGGAAGGGGAGATGGGAGTGGAAATGAAGGGGTGGGAAGTGGAAAGGGAGGAGAGAATGGGGGGAAGGGTGGCAGACCAGCAGTTCGATGTGAGCAGCAATGGGAGAAGCAGCAATGGTGTGTGGCGCATGCAACACAATGCATCCCCCCAACCCCCCCCCTCCCCCCTCCTCCCTCGCCCCCAACATGCTGAACCCCCCCTCTCTCTCTCCCACACCTTGAGGTCGCCCGGCGTCTCGGCCAGCGGCGGGTGCTCGTCGCTGCCACCTGCAGCGCCCTTGGGGGCCGCCTTGTCCACCACGCCACTCTGCTTCAGCATCGCTGCCAGAGGGGGGCGGGCGGAGGGTGGGCGTGAGGAACGTGATGGGGGGGGAGTGGAGGAAGAAGGGTAAGGGAACCCATCCACCCTCCCCATACTGCACTCGCCACCACCCTGCCTGCCCATCGTTTCACCCCAAAGTCCGCCCCGTCACCCTGTCCAGCCTTCGGCCCACCTCCCCCACCCATCCATCCGCCCACCCACAACCCCGCTTACCCTTCCTGGCATGTTCCGTACCTGAGCCTGTCCCTCTCCTCTCATTCCCTTTATCTCATGCTCCACCGCCACGCCACTCTCTCCCTAGGTCCCCTTCCCACCAGCATACTCGCCCCTCTCGCCCAACCCATACTCGCCCCTCCCGCCCAGCCCATACTCGCCCCTCCCGCACAGCCCATACTCGCCCCTCCCGCCCAGCCCATACTCGCCCCTCCCGCCCAGCCCATACTCGCCCCTCCCGCCCAGCCCATACTCGCCCCTCCCGCCCAGCCCATACTCGCCCCGCTCACCCTCAACCCAAGCCCCTACCTTTGAGCTTGTTGCCGCCCTCCCCACCGCCCAGCACGGGCACGACGGGCCAATCAGAGAAGCAGGCCTTGAAGGCGGGCAGCTCGAAGCGCTCTGGCATGCGCACCACCCGCACTGAGGGGGGCTTCTTTCCCACCACCAGCTGCGTCTGATGGGGGGACGGGGGGAAGAAGGGGCGCGAGGAGGTGGCATGAGGGGAGGAGAGGAAGGGGAAGGAGGGATTAGGAAGGATAAAGTGCAGCACGCACCACGCGCACCGAGGGGGGCTTCTTTCCCACCACCAGCTGCGTCTGATGGGCGGACGGGGGGGAAGGGGCGCGAGGAGGTGGCATGAGGGGAGGAGAGCAGGGGAAGGAGGGATTTGAAGGACAAAGTGCAGCACGCACCACGCGCACAGAGGGGGGCTTCTTGCCTACCACCAGCTGCGTGTGATGCCTGCCGCCATAACGCGGTTCGAGGGGAGGGAGGGGCACGAGGACGTGGCATGAGGGGAGGAGAGCAAGGGGAAGGAGGATCAGGAAGGAAAATGTAGGGAGAGAACGAGGGGAGATGGGAGGTGGGAAGGACCGGGGTTTGTCGAGCTGCAGAGGAAGGATCGCTTCGAATTATGATTCAGGGTTAAGCTTCAGCAGGGAGGGTGGGGGATGAGTTGCTGAGTTGCTGACCCTAAGCAGACGCTCATTTACTTGCTCATTCTCTTTCTTCCCCCTCCATAGCTTCATACCCTTCACCTCCCTTCAGCTTTCCCCAACCCCCACTATCCGTCCCCAGTCCTCAACCATCCATACCCCACCCTCCCCCTTCTATCCCCGGCCCCCCTTCACTGTTCCCCGTCCTCCCCCCCGTCCCCCATCCTCCCCATTTGGCCTCCCTCTCCCTCCCTCCCCCTCGCACCCCCTCCCCCTTTCCGCCTTCCTTCCCCCCTCCCGCCCCCCCCCGCCTCGCAGGGGCGCGCAGGGCGAGCAGGCGCACCTCAGCGGCGATGCAGGCGGCGCGGCGTTCATCGAGGGAGGAGATGCGGCCGAACCAGACGAAGACGGTGGGGCCCATGTCCACCAGGTAACACTTGTTGCCCTCCAGCTGCAGCTTCTTCACCGCCCCCGCGCCCACCTCCTGCAGCCCGTCGCCCGACACCCTGTGTGTGCACAAAGGGGAGGGGGAGGGGGAGGGGGCGGGGGCGGGGAGGAAGGGACGAGGGTGGGCGAAAACAACAATTGAGATGCGGCTTGGGAAGAAGAAAGGGCGGAGATTGGCAAGGAGTAGAGGGGGCGAGAGGTGGAATGGAAGGGTTGGGTTGGGGAAACGGGAAGCAGCGAAGAGAGTAGAGTGCTTGAAGAAAAGCGTGTAAGGCTGAGGAATTTGATCTGGACAGGGATCAATGTGGCACAGATGCAAGTGCGGACGTGGTATGCAAGGGGCGTGCACACAGGGGCCATGCATAGACGCAGGTGAGCGAGGGGGCAGGGTGAAGAGCACCCCGTGAAGCACAGCAACAACGCACAGCGCAGCAGCACATCGACGAGTGGGGCGATCGCGAGCGCACGTGCTACCACTGGTGCACTCAGCAGTGCGGCACGAGTGCTGGCATGCACAGCAGTAAAACTAAGTCGGATGTGCTTTGAGCAGTGGCGGGGGGAAGGGGACACTGAACAGTGGACGGGAAGAGTGGGGGGGAAGGGTGGCGGGGAGGAAGGGGGCTGATCAGCGGCGCAGAGGGGTGTGGGGGGGGTGGGGCGCACTGACGAGTAGAGCGTGGGCGGCGTGGGCTTGACCTCAACGTCGTCCTCGCCTTGGCTCTTCTTGGCGATGGGCGCGAAGCCCCCAAACATGTCCCAAAACTCGTTCGACTCCGGATCGTCCAGCTTCCCGTCGTCTGGTGGTGGGGGGAGAGAAGGGGAGAGTAGGAGGGGGAAGAGGGGGTGATGGGGGAGGTGGAGGGGAGATAAGGGAGGGAAGGCGAGTGGAGAGAGATGAGGGGAGAGATGGGAGAGACGAGCAGGAGAGGGGAAAGGTGCGACGGGAGGGTAGAGGACAGACGAAAGGAGAGGACGGATGAGAGACGGAAAGCAGAAGGGTCAGAGAGTCAGAGACGAAGCGGATGATAGGGACAGAAAGGAACGCCATGATGGGCGAGAATAACATTCAGTGCACCCTTACGGTGCCCCCTCAGCAGAGCTGTGGCAGCTTTCGTTTGCCATTTTTGACGCTGATCGAGGTTTCGTGTGACAGCACTAGTCTCCAATCCGACCTCGTGTTCAGCACTCGACAGTTGAGGGCGCAGCGAGGGCACTGACCGATGATGGCGATGGGGGCTTTCCCGCCGTACTGGGTGTCCTGCAGCAGCTGCATCACCTCCATGCCCTTCACACGCTCCTGCTTGCTGGCGTTGGCGCCCGTGAACTGGAACAGCTTGCTGCGCGTGTCCAGCACAAATATCTCCGAGTGCGACAGCGACGACCGCGCCACCGCCACCTGCAGGGCGCACGCAGGTAGGCGCGGGGCAAGGGAGAGGGGCGAAGGGAGAGGGGCGAAAGGAGAGGGGCGAAAGGAGAGGGGCGAGGGGGAGAGGGAAGAGGCGCAATCGGCGATGGGTGAAGGTCGAGGGGCGAGGGGTGAGGGGTGCGGGATGAAAGAGGGGAAGGACGAGGGCTTGAGGAGGGAAGGGATGGGAGGAAAGTGGAATGCAAGCTCGCATGGGCGCACGAGCTGTGCATGCCCCGCCGCTGCCCCACTGCCACCTGTCCCTTACCCTTCTCTACTCTCCCCTCTTGCGTCTGTACAGAGTGAAGGCGCAAGGTCCCCATTCTCTCGCCTTCTTACAGCCTGCCCTTTCCGTGCCTGCCCGTGCCGCACCTCGTACCTACGCTACTCTTGAGTCTCCTCGTCTGCGCCATTGCCGCCAGTAGCGGATATCAAAGGTGCGACGTATGCGCAGCACGAGCCTGGATGATTCTCGCGCTCCCTCTAGCCCTCCGCCGAGCCCTCGACCGGCTGCAGCGATCTGGATGCGAGCTTGCCAACGGGTGCAGTACCTCCGTTCCGCTCTAAGCGCCTCATGCGGACCACACCCCACCTGTCTGACGTGGACCACACCCCACCTGTCTGACGTGGATACAGCCGCACCTGTCTGACGTGGATACAGCCGCACCTGTCTGACGTGGATGAAGCCGCACCTGTCTGACGTGGATGAATCGGCGGCCCTTGACTTGCAGCAGGCGCGGCTGAGACGCCTCAGGGTCGGGGTGGCCCCAGGAGCCGGGAGTGGCGATGATGCAGGGGCGGAAGTAGGAGAGCAGCAGGTCCGACTCGTGGCCCTGCGTCTCGCGGTACTGCGCCGCCTTGCCGCCCAGCGCCGCGTCCAGATCCACCGTCTTTATCGCCGCCATCGCCGCGTCGTCCTGCGAGGATAGGCGCGCGAGAGAGAGCGGGGGGAGTGGGGAAGGGGAGGGAAGTGTGGGGGAAGGGGGGAGGGGGAGTGTGGTTTCAAGGCGATCAGCGACGCGTCCAGCTCCATCGGCTTTATCGGCGCCATCGCCGCGTCGCCCTCGGGAGGAGGGGGATGTAAGCGGACGTGAAAATGCGAGCCGCAGGGACGGGGGGACGACGAGAGTGGCAATGCAAGGCAATTGAGGGCGATAGGAGGTATCGGGTGGTTCGAAGGGCTCCATTCGTGGAGTTTCTCGAGAGTAGGGCTCTGATCTGACAGGGGCGTTCGCGAAGGTTTAGCGAAGATTTGTATGAAATGTTAAAGTTCGCGTAAACATTATCATGTTGTGGAGGAAGCGGCCAATTACGACGGTAAACAGCACATGCACGACATTGGGAAAAGAAAATGATGCCCAAGCCACGAATGGGAGACGGGCCGAGCAAACGCCGGTGCTGCTGAGCGCATGAAACTACTTGCTTGGCCCAAGAAGTCAAACCGCGTCACTTCTGGATGATGATAGAACGCTATCGAGCGACGAAAGGGGAGAGAGCGGATTCGAGATCAATAGAGTTCCCAAGGCGAAGCAGCTCACCTGAGTGGTGGACTTCCCCAGCCAATAGTGAATGGCGTACATGACCGCGCCGCCGTGCTTCGATCCAGACGTCTGTGCAATGGGAGACGGAAAACACGCAGATAATACGAATGCGATCACGAGGTGACACGGAAGAGCCGTATCGCAAGCAATGTTGACAACCGGAGGGAACACACGAATCAGGCACGCCCCATGTTCGCTCGTTCATCATCGATTCGCAAAGAATTCAGACCCGTGTTCTGTGGCTGTCTGTGCCGTTCCTTGACAAAGTTGCTTTGTCTATTATCATCGGAATCTGTCGCGCAGCTCGTCCCAACTTGAGCACAATATACTCGTGACTCGCGATAAAACTCGTCTCACCTTGAGCACGATGTACGCGTCCTTGGTGAAGAACTTGCCATGGTCCGCCTTGGGAACCGCTACCACCTGACCCTGATCCAGACGCCACACGTCCAGCCCTCTGCGCCGCCACGCAAACACCAGGCAACGGTGAGCAATGCTTGCAATGGATGCGATATATCGCTTCTTTCTTGTTTCTTTCCAAAGAAGCTGTACTGCAATTCAAAGCAATGACATTGTGGTGAAGTAACGAATTTTAGGTAAAGGAAGCTTACGGTTTGTTGCTGAGTCCCTGGAACGCGGGGTCGAGGTCTTTGACGGAGATCGACATGGCCGCTGTTGGCAGGGCACACGTATCTCACTGCCACGCAGGCGACAAATGGTAAGTAGCTCGCAGCTGGTAGGCCAATCTAAGGCTAGGCTTCTACCACCTTTCCTAGCCTACTAGCCACAAGTAATTTCTATGAAATGCTTGATGTCACTCAAATGTTTGCACTATTTGCGGGAATCAGGGATGAGGGATGGCAAGGGGGGAGGGAGAGTGTAGATTGGGACCAGCGGGAGCAAGGCACTGGAAAAATGAAATGGTTGTTGGATTGGGAGACGGGAGACGATTGGTGTTGGTGTGTTTTTGCTTGTGCCACACCAACAAGCTCTCTATGCTCGCTGCCCCTCCTCGAACCAGCCAACCAGAGGCAAGAGAAGCGCAAGTTAGGGGACAATGTGGGGCTGCCCGCACGAAAGCACCAAACCACCCTTGATGACCAACAAACCAGGGCAAAAGGTTTTCCAGTTTGATGCACGGCGCGCTGTGGAGGGAAGGAGCAGAGCAGAGTTTGGGCGGGATATGCAGGGTGCTCTCTGACACGGTGGGTTTGGGACATGGTCAGGTGGAACTTACAGAAGGTTCTTTGATTGAAAGTGAGATGCCCACTCTTATGAGTTATAAAACAGAGTTGTGTAGAATAACGAATAACGAGGCTATGACTCAATGAACTGATCACACAATGAAGGCACGTGCTAATATAGTGACTAGCCTAGCTGGGAGGGAACCTCGGGGTTGCGAGGTTGGGTGCAGGTTTGGCGATCGGAAAACCGAAGGCAACGCAGAGCAGCCTCGGAGTCGTAAATGCCGGCCGAACGTGCGAAGTCCGAAATGTCGGGGTTGTACGCGTAGCAGTCAACCCCGGTAAGGAAAATGGAAATTTCCGTACACTACCCCCCCCCCCCCCCCCCCCCCTTTAAGACAATCACCAAGAAGCAAGGATGCTTCCAGTGAGGCGGATGGCACCCAAATGTCGTCTTCACTAGTGTGGTCGGTCCAACGGACTAGAAAGTCCACGTGGCGACCAGATGCATCAAGCCGAACACGATGCGCCAATTTTTTCGACGGGACAGGACGAACTGTCGGGGCGGCATTCTGTCGAGCAATGTCCGTCGTGGCAAGCACGAACTTGCGAAGGAGGCTGACACGGAAGGCGTCGTGTACACGCCAGACGCCAGGTAGCAGTAGCTTCGCAGTGACAAGTGTCACCATCTGGATGATACGAAATGGCCCACAAAATCGTGGTCGTAGTTTCGACGAGCCGGGTAGGCGAATGTTTTTCGTGTCAAGTAGCACTAGTTGTCCAGACGTCATGGTGATTTCCCGTCGCAGGAGGTCCGTGTATTTTGGGGCTGTCGTGTTCGCCTTCCGAATTGCGCCAGCTGCCTTTTCACGGATTCCCTGGAGTTCCGTAACAAATGTTTGTGACCCCGGGACCGTGTTGTCGAGTGTAGTCGTGGTTGGTACCACCGCGTCCATCCCGTGAAAAAAAAAAAAAAAAAACGGGGAGTGATTAGTCGTGCTAGATGGGGTGTTGTTGAACGCGAACTCCAGCATGGCGAGCGAAGTTTCCCAGCGAGCAAGGTCGGGGCAGTTCTTGCGGATGAGCTGCTCCATCGTCTGATTGGTCCGCTCGGTTTGGCCGTCGGTTTGCGGGTGGTAGGCCGACGAGAACTGCAGTTTTGTGCCGTACTGCGCCCATGTCTCTTTCCAAAATTTCGAAGTGAACTTCGGGTCCCTGTTGCTGACGATCGCTGAAGGGATGTCATGTAGTCGCACAACGATTGAGATGAAGAGGTGCGCCGTCTCTTCGGCTGTGATTGTTATACGACACGGTGCGAAGTGCGCCATTTTCGTAAGGCGATCGACGACGACGAGCACCGCGTCGTTGCCGGACGGGCCAGCTGGCAGCACCGTGACGAAGTCCATCGTCACTTGTTGCCACGGTCGTTCGGGTGGCTCCAGGGGTTGCAGCAATCCAGCTGGCCGCTGTCGTGTCGATTTCATGGCCTGGCACACTCTGCATGAGGACACATAATGATGCACGTCGTTAAAAGAAGCAGGCCAATAATATTGACGATGCAACAGTTTCTGGGTTTTGTCAACCACGAAATGTCCGGAGAGATTAGAATCGTGGACCTCCTAGATAAGGAGTTCACGCAGCACTCGGTAAGCGGAAACCCAAATCCGGTCAGTTCCGGCTTCTAGGTAATAATTCCCTTTTTGCGTCGTCGCCTGCTGGTCATTCCCAGTCGTGAAGAACGGGTCCCTGATGTAGCCGTGGGCGAGTAGTCCTATAAGTAGCGGGTCCGAATGGGTGATGGGTACTGCAGCGAATTGAACTGTCGGGCAGGTAAGGGCGTCGGCGATGTTATTCGCCCCTTTCTTGTACATGATGTTGTAGGCGACTCCATGTGTTTGATCCACCGAATTTGTCGCAGGTTGAGGTTGGGCTGAGCTCGCAGGTACTGTAGGGACTTGTGGTCCGTTCGAACACTGACGTCGGCGTCCGTCATGTAGCAGCGCCACCGTTTGAACGCGTGAATAATGGCGAGCATCTCCTTGTCGTGTATCGGGTAGTTGCGCTCGGCTGCCTGCAGCTTGCGTGATTCAGAGGCGATCGGCTGCAGCCCGTTCCCAAAATCATGGAGGAGTACAGCACCGATGGCAAAATCTGAGGCGTCGGTGATGACATCGAACGGCTTCGATGGGTCGGCGATGCGCAAAACCGGAGGGGAAACGAGACAATTCTTCAGCTCCTGAAAAGCCGCCTCAGCCTCCTCTCCCCACACCAAATTTGGGTCCTTGTGCAGCAGGTCGGTTAGCGGGCCGGTTATCCCCGCCATATTCATGACAAAATGCCTGACGTAGTTCACGAACCCCAGAAAACTCTGAAGTTCCGTGACGTTAGTCTGGGACTTCCACTCCTGTATGGTATTGATTTTCGCCGGGTCGATTTTAATGCCGTCGCGGGAGATTACGTGCCCCAGAAACTCTAACTCCTGCTTAAAGAACTCGCACTTAGAGCCGTTGGTGATGAGGCGGTTGTCGTGTAGTCACTTGAACACTGCGTCGAGGTCTCGGAGATGTTGCTCACGTGTCCTGCTAAAAAACAGAATATTTTCCAAATAGACGATAACGCACTTGTCGAGGAGATCTCGGAAAACTCTGTTCATAGCCAGTTGAAAAGTCGAAGGCGCATTCGTGAGGCCGAACGTCATCACTTGGAACTCGTAACTTCCGTAGCGGGTTCGGAACGCGGTCTTATGACAGTCGTCGGCGAAGACCCGAATTTGGTGGTAACTGCCACGCAAGTCGATTTTCGAAAAGCAACGAGCGCCGCAAAGTTGATTGAGTAGGTCGTCGGTGCGTGGGATGGGATAGCGAGACTTTATAGTAACCTGGTTGAGCGCACGATAGTCGATGCACATGCGAAGCCCACCGTCCTTCTTCGGTGTAAACATGATCGAGACTGCGAAGGGAGATGTACTGGGTGTGATAAACCCTTTCTCCAATAGGCCATCAATTTGGGTTCGCAGCTCCTCGAGTCCCGGCTGGGTCAACCGCCACTGTGTACGAACAGTCGGATATGCGCCAGGCTCCAGCTGGACTTTGTGGTCCTCAGGGCGCTCGGGTGGCAGCCCAGGTGGCAGGTCGTCGGGAAGATGTCGGGGTACTGTAGAATCAGCTCCGCTAAATCAGGCGATACAGTTGCGCACAACTTCTCGATGTCGTTGCCCTCGGTGTCGGTTGCCAACTCGCGCAGACACACATCCAAGAGTTGCGCGCCTCGGTTGAAATATCGGGCAATAGTGATGGCTTTGACGCACGGGGCTTGGATGTAGTCCGGGGTTCATGTAGGTAATTCTACGAGCCCCTTGTGCTTGTTGATGCTGCACGATCCCGTCATCCAATCGCAGCCAATCACGTCCCAGCAGCACGTCGCAGCCGTCCAGTGTTGTCACGAGAAACTTCATGCTGAAGCTGGAATCGTTGCCGCATTCGATCCCCACCGTCCGTGTTTCTTCCAATCGCCAGAGGCGTCCGATCCACGAGGCAACCGTCGATTTCGTGCAGACACCTGTTGCAGCTTGCATTTTTTGCTGTCGCCAAGTTGAAGAGGCTATGGCTAGCCCCGCCATCAACGAACGTTTTCAGGTTATTTTCTAACACAATGTAGCGACCAGCACAGGGTGATCCACATGGTTATCCCCGTTATTCGGCCGAGTGCGATCGATTGCATAGAT
This sequence comes from Closterium sp. Naga37s-1, assembly GCA_947471745.1. NCBI lineage: Eukaryota > Viridiplantae > Streptophyta > Zygnematophyceae > Desmidiales > Closteriaceae > Closterium > Closterium sp. Naga37s-1. The sequence goes on along the minus strand of CANJKZ010000171.1, from coordinate 205,496 downwards.
CGTAACCACGACTTGGTGGGGATGTTGGTGTTCGGGCGACGGAGCACAGTCGGTAAAGGGCCCGTTAATTACTGACTCTTCCCATTTCCCTGCTCCTTCCCGTCGTTCCTCTTTGCCGGCGTTTTCTCGGGGCAGTCTCTCATGTAGTGACCTGGCTTCCCACACTTATAACACAACCCCGGGAAGGGGCGGTCAGGTGCATGGACTCCGTTGATTGTGGCCCGTTGGGTCTGGCTGCGAAAACGGTTTCCCTCCCAAAAACATGCCCTCGCCCACTGCATCAATGCATCTGTAGACTCGGCCAACCGTACAGCTTCCAGGAACGAAGTCGGGCGGCATCGGCGCACCTCATACTGTATCTCATATTTCAGGCCGTTGATGTATTTATCCAACCGCTCCGGCTCCACCATGTCGTCCACTTGGTCGGCGAGTGCCATAAATGACGCCGTGTAGTCTTGAACAGAAGCCTGTCAAACTTATATGCTATAGTCTGTGTAGGCTGTAGTGGGGTAGTTCATATAGGGTACAACATTTCTAGGTTTCCTACTTGTACCCAAACTGCTTGCTAGTCAATCATTCCTTCGTTCCTATTCTGACATGGTATTCTGAGCAGGTTCCCTCCGTGGGAACGTTTTTTTTTGGGCCCACCACTGAAATTGTTTAGCCTACCCGAAGCGCGCTGTCGCGCCTGCCTCTCCTGCGCTGTCGCGCGCCTCTGCCCTGCTGTCGCGCTAGTCGCGACCCTGCCTGCCGCCCGTCGCGGCCCTGCCTGTCGCGCGCCTCTGCCCGTCGCGGCCCTGCCCGTCGCGCGCCTCTGCCCATCGCGGCCCTGCCCGTTGCGTGCCTCTGCCCGTCGCGGCCCTGCCCGTCGCGCGCCTCTGCCCGTCGCGCGCCTCTGCCCGTCGCGGCCCTGCTTGCCGCCCGTCGCGGCTCTGCTTGCCGTCCGTCGCGGCCCTACTTTGCCACCAGTCGCGGCCCTCTCCTGCCGCCCTACGTCGCGGCCCTGCCTTCTGCCCGTCGCGGCCCCTGACCTAATCGCCGCCACCGTTGCGGCCCTGCTCTACCGCCGCCCAGTCGCGGCCCCTGACCTAATCGCCAGCTGCGGCCCTGCCCTGCACCCGCCCCTGGTAAGCACCCGCGCCGCCCAACCGAGCCGCGTCGCTCAGCCGAGCCGCGCCGCCCTGCCGAGCCGCGCCGCCCAGCCGAGCCGCGCCGCCCAGCCAAGCCGCGCCGCCCAGCCGAGCCAAGCCGCCCAGTCTAGCCGCGCCGCCCTATCGAGCCGCGCCGCCCTACTGAGCCGCACTGCCCTGCTGCTTCTGCTGCTGCTTCTGCTGCTACTGCTGCTACTGCCGCTATGGCTAGTCCTACTGTTCTTACCTTTGATGCTGAGGGTCGTGCTGTTGACTTCGAGGTTTGGGTAGACAACCTACAGCTGTTTCTCCAGTGCGACTCCAAGGACGGAGTCTCCCTGTTCGATCACACGTCCGGTGTCTCTCCTGCACCTGCTGCCACTGCTGACAGTACGGTTTGCTCGCAGTGGACCACTCGTGACGCTGTTGCTCGTCTTGCTGTTCGTAGTCACCTGCCGTCTGCTGAGCGCGCGCACTTTGGCCAGTACAAGACTGCAAAGTCTTTGTATGACGCTGTTGTCGCGCGCTACTCCTCCCCTGCCACTGCTGCTCTCAGCCGCCTCATGCTGCCGTACCTGTTCCCTGACCTTGCTGCCTTTGCCACAGTCGCTGACCTCATTACTCACCTCCGCACTAGTGACACCCGCTACCGCGCTGCGCTTCCCACTGAGTTCTGTGCCAAGAACCCCCCCCCCCATGTACATCACTCTCTACTACCTAGTCACCCGTCTCCCTGACTCCCTCTCTTCAGTCAGGGACCACTTTCTCTCCCTTTGCCCCACTGAGCTCACCGTCGATCTGCTTGAGGAGCGCCTTACTGCAGCAGAGAAGAGTATTGTTGCTGTAGGTGCTTCTCGCGGCGACCCCCGCGCCCCTTTCTTTGAGGGGTGCTCCCCCGTCCCCCTTCTCCCTTCTAATGCTTCTGCTGCTGCTGTCGACCTCGTTGGCACTGAGGAGGTCGGGGCTGCGTCTGCTCCTAGTGGGAGGCGCCGCAACAGCAAGGGAAAGGGGGGCAGGGGTGGTGGAGGGGACGGAGGGGGCGGCGGTGGAGGCGGTGGAGGGGGCGGAGGGGGTGGTGGTGGCGGTGGGGGTGGTGGCGGGAGTGGGGGCGGCAGTGGAGGTGGTGGAGGCAGCGGCAGCGGCGGTGGAGGTGGAGGCGGTGGTGGTGCTGGCCGAGGAGGTACCGCACAGCGTGGAGGCTTTGGCGATAGCCAGCGCGAGCAGCAGCCACGTTCTCGTGAGACCCTTTCGCCCGTGCAGCTTCATGAGTGGTACGCTGGGCGTGGGAGGGCTGGGGGTGTTGGTCCCTGCACTTACGTTCTTCGCACAGGCGGGCGTCGTGGAGATACATGCGGTGGGCCGCACACTTCGCAGCGCTGCTTCGGTCGCCTGACTGACGCCTGGCGTGCACAGTTTCCTGACGGCGCTGAGCTCCCCCGCTGGGGTGATCTGCTGAAGCAGAATGTTGCTATCTTTGATCTTGATTTCGATGCTATCCTTGCTGCCATGTATGCGGTGACTGATAGTGCTGAGGGTGACTGTTACCTGTGTGTTCCGCCCGACCCGGGCATTGAGGCTGCTGCTCTAGGTGCTAGTGAGTCTGCTGCTCCAGGTGCTAGTGAGTATGCCGCTCCAGGTGCTAGTGAGTCTGCTGCTTCAGGTGCTGGTGAGTCTGCTCTCTCTGGTACTGCACCTACTGAGGCCCTACACACCTTCACACTTGACTCAGGTGCTTCGCGCTCCTTCTTTCGCGACAGCACCACACTCACGCCGCTCAGTCGGTCAGTTGCAGTCTCCCTGGCTGACCCCTCTGGGGGCCCAGTCCTTGCACACTCCTCCACGGTTCTACCGTGTCCTGCGGCCCCGTCGGGCTTACTGTCGGGACTCCACCTCCCCTCGTTCTCTACGAAGTTGGTGAGTGGAGCTGACCTCCAGGACGTGTGGGTTGACCAGTTCACCCTGGGAGGTCAGCGTGTGACCCACTGTACTTGCTCTCGGACGGGCCGCCACCTGGCCACGTTCACCCGTCGGCCTGGGTCGAGCCTCTACACACTGACTACTGTGTTTCCTCCTGCCACTGCGTCTGGTCAAGTAGCCGCGTCTGGCCAGGTGTTTGCTGCTGCGTCCAGGTCTAGTCCGGCGTCTGCCCCCTGCTCGTGTCGTCCTCTGTCACACGAGACTCTTCTTTGGCACCACCGCCTTGGTCACCCCTCCCTGCCTCGTCTTCGAGGTATGGCCTCCCGTGTCCTTGTTTCAGGTCTCCCAGAGTCCCTCCCTCCCCTTCCTCCGGGGCCTGCCCCTACCTGTGTTCCTTGTGTTGAAGGCCGGCAGCGCGCCGCTCCTCACTCCTCTGAGTTTCCTCCGACAGAGGCTCCTCTGCAGACTCTCCACATGGACGTGTGGGGCCCAGCCCGCATCCGTGGACAGGGTCACGAGCGTTACTTCCTGCTGGTCGTTGACGACTACTCGCGCTACACCACAGTCTTCCCCTTGCGTCGCAAGGGTGAGGTCACTGAGGTGCTGATCGACTGGATCCGCACTGCTCGTCTCCAGCTCAGAGAGAGTTTTCGGCTCGGACTCTCCTGTTCTACGTCTGCACTCGGACAGAGGTGGTGAGTTTTCCTCCGACCTCCTGAGGGCCTTCTGTCGTGCGGAGGGCATCCGCCAGACGTTCACGCTTCCGGCCTCTCCACAGCAAAATGGGATTGCTGAGCGCCGCATTGGCATGGTCATGGACGTCGCTCGCACGTCCATGATCCATGCGGCTGCTCCCCATTTTCTGTGGCCGTTCGCGGTTCAGTACGCTGCGCATCAGATCAACCTTCAGCCTCGTGTCTCCTTGCCGGAGACCACACCTACTCTGCGGTGGACGGGGAAGGTTGGTGATGCGTCTGTGTACCGTGTCTGGGGATCTCGAGCTTTTGTCCGCGATACTACAGCGGACAAGCTGTCCTCTCGTGCTGTTCCCTGCGTTTTCCTTGGCTTCCCCCCTGACGCGCCTGGGTGGCAGTTTTACCACCCCACCTCGCGCCGTGTTCTGTCCTCTCAGGACGTCACGTTTGACGAGTCAGTCTCTTACTACCGTCTCTTTCCCTACCGCACTGCCCCTCTCCCCCCCCCCGCCGCTCTTCCTAGCACCCGGTACTCCTCCGGTAGACCCCCTCCCCACTCAGGGTCCTGCCCCCTCAGGTGTGTCCCAGGTAGACCCTGTCGAGCCTGTCGAGGTAGCTGTCGAGTCTGGTGCTGCAAGAGGTGCTGAGCCTGCGGATGCGGGGCCTGGGGGTGCTGAGCCTAGGGTTGCTGAGTCTGGGGGTGCGGAGCCTGGGGGTGCTGAGCCTGGGGTTGCTGAGTCTGGGGGTGCGAAGCATGGGGGTGCGGAGCCTGGGGGTGCTGAGCCTGAGCGTGCTGTGTCTGGAGGTCCTTCGGGTGTCTCGTCACGGCGGGAGCCCCTCTCTCCACAGGGGCTGCATGAGTGGTACGCTCGACGCTGTAGCCGTGCTGCTGGTGCTGTAGCTACTGGAGCAGCTAGAGGTACTGCTGGTGCTGGAGCTGCTGGAGCCGCTGGTTCTAGAGGTGCTCGTGTTGGAGGTACTGGCGCTGCTGGAGGTCCTGCTGGTGCTGGAGCCACTGGAGGTGCTGCTGGTGCTACTGGAGGTGCTGCTGGTGCTGGAGCTGCTGGAGCAGCTGGAGGTACTGCTGGTGCTGGAGCTGCTGGAGCCGCTGGTACTAGAGGTGCTCGTGCTGGAGGTACTGGCGCTGCTAGAGGTCCTGCTGGTGTTGGAGCTGCTGGAGGTGCTGGAGCTGCTAGTCCCGGAGGTGCTCGTACTGGAGGTACTGGAGCTGCTGGGGCTGGTAGTGCTACAGGAGTTGGAGCTGGAGGTGCTGGAGCTGTTACTGCTGGAGGTGATGCTGGAGCTGGTGCTGCTGGAGGTGCTGTTGGAGGTGCTGCCGCTGGTGGTGCTGCGGGAGTTGGAGCTGGAGACCCTGGAGCAGAGGGTACTGGTGCTGTCTCTGCTGTTTCTGGAGGCGCTGTGCGGCCGCGGCCGTACTACGTTCCGCTCCTTCAGCAGGTTCTTGGCCTACCGCTTTCTACTGGTCCTCCTCCTCCTCCCTTACTGAGTCCACTGCCTGTCCAGTCGCAGTCGCATTTACTGCCAGCCTCTCCACTGCCTGGTCCTTCTCCTTACTCTGGACCGACTAGAGGTCTTACGGAGCGTCGTGCGCCTGAGTCTCGTCCTGCGTCGCCTGAGTCTCGGCCTGAGTCACCTGTTCGCGCTGTCCGCACTGGTCGTGTTCCGCGTCAGCGTCCTCCTCCTGTCCCTGGCACTCACTATATGACTCTGCGTCCTTCCACTGCTCCACAGCGTGTCCCTCTACCGTCTCCTCCTGCGTCCTCTCTTCCTGACGGTCCGGACCCGGAGTCTGACTCCCTTCGTGCTGCTAGTCCTACTGTCACGCGTTTCCTCGCCATTGTTGTCACTGACCCTTCGTTTGAGTCCACTGCTGCGTCTGCTCTAGTTGCTGAGCTTGTTGACTTTGCTGCTGCCTGTCGTCTAAACTACGCCGCTAGTCTTGTTGCTGAGTCTGAGTCTGAGTCTGTCTGTCCTCCGTCCATCGGGGGTGAGTGTGCTCTTGGCACTGACGTCTTTGAGGACAGACATGAGGAGTTTGAGTGCTTTGCCGCTGCTTTACCTCATCTCGTGTCCATGCTGATTGCCCCTGAGGGAGACCCGGATGCACCAGACATCCCGACCCCGCGGTCTTACGCAGAGGCGATAGAGGGTTCCTACTCCTCTCAGTGGCAGACAGCCATGGACGCAGAGATGGCTTCCTGGAAGTCTACAGGCACCTACGTAGACGAGGTTCCCCCACCTGGGGCGAACATTGTCAGTGGCATGTGGATTTTCAGGGTAAAGTGGCCGCCGGGTTCTCCGCCTGTCTTCAAGGCGCGTTACGTTGCACGAGGCTTCAGTCAGCGACAGGGAGTTGACTTCTTCCAGACCTTCTCTCCGACCCCGAAGATGACCACTCTCCGGGTTCTGCTGCACGTCGCCGCTCAGCGTGACTACGAGCTTCACTCTCTTGACTTCAGCACTGCTTTCCTACAGGGCAGCCTGCACGAGGAGATCTGGCTGCGCCGCCCACCAGGCTTCACTGGGTCGTTTCCTGCTGGTACCCAGTGGAGCCTCCGGTGGCCAGTCTATGGTCTCCGCCAGGCACCCCATGAGTGGCACGACACACTGAGGACTACTCTTGCTGCTCTTGGGTTTGCTCCTTCTACTGCTGACCCATCGCTGTTTCTACGCACCGACACCACTCTGCCGCCGTTCTACGTTCTCGTGTACGTAGACGACTTGGTCTTTGCTACTTCTGACACTGAGGGACTCGCCCACGTGAAGTCGGAGCTGCAGAAGAGACACACGTGCACAGACCTGGGTGAGCTGACAAGCTATCTTGGCTTGCGGATCACCCGGGACAGAGCACAGCGCACCATTACCCTGACTCAGTCACACATGGTGCAGCAGGTCCTTCAGCGCTTCAGCTTCACGTACTCCTCGCCACAGTCCACTCCTCTGCCTACCGGTCACTCGCTCTCAGCTCCACCTTCGGACGAGTCCGTAGAGCCGAGTGGCCCGTACCCAGAGCTTGTGGGCTACCTCATGTACCTGATGACCTGCACTCGACCTGACCTTGCATACCCTCTTAGCATCCTAGCACGCTATGTCGCTCCTGGCCGTCACAGGAAGGAGCACATGGATGCCGCTAAGAGGGTGTTGCGCTACTTGTGTAGTACGTCGGGCATGGGGCTCGTGCTTGGAGGACGGGCTCGAGTTGTCCTCACTGGTCACGCAGACGCTTCTTGGGCTGATCACTTGGCTACGCAGCGGTCGTCACAGGGTTACACCTTCAGCCTTGGCTCCGGCTCTGTTTCTTGGCGGTCTACCCGCTCTTCTTCTGTTCTCAGCTCCAGCTGTGAGGCTGAGATCTACGCAGGGGCCATGGCTGCACAGGAGCTACGCTGGCCCACCTACCTGCTGACCGACCTGGGAGAGCTGCCTCTTTCTCCTCCAGTGCTGTATGTCGACAACAAGGCCATGATTGCCTTGTGTCAGGAGCACAGACTGGAGCACAGAACGAAGCACATTGCTCTGCGCTACTTCCTTGCTCGAGAGTTGCAGCAGCGTGGTCAGCTTTGTCTTGCTTACGTGGCCACTCAGGCCAACACTGCTGATGTCTTCACCAAGGCACTCCAGCCTTGTGATCATCAGCGTTTCTGTACTGTTCTAGGCCTTGTGCCTACTGTGCCTCACTTGCTTACTTCTTGACTCTGCTTGTACTGTGATCTCTATACATATACCTGCATGCTTACACTTGCTAGGTTGTGATCACTGTATTGCTTGTTCTCCTTTATATACCTCTGCATGTGAACTGGCCCTGTGGCCATTTGCTTGTGCTCGGAATGTGTGGTGACGTCATGATCCACCCTGAGCTTACTTTGCCTCTCTTGACCGGTCTTGTGACCTCTTGTTCTCCCCCACTTTGCCTATGGGGGTGTGTCAAACTTATATGCTATAGTCTGTGTAGGCTGTAGTGGGGTAGTTCATATAGGGTACAACATTTCTAGGTTTCCTACTTGTACCCAAACTGCTTGCTAGTCAATCATTCCTTTGTTCCTATTCTGACAAAGCCAACTGCAACCAGGCACGCAGCTTCATGCGAGCTTGCTCCGAGGCAGATACGTGCTCGAAGCAATCTCGTAAGGCTGCGCCCCACTCCTTCCACGTGCGTATCTTGGTCACTCCGAAGATTGAAGTTGCCACTTGATTAGCCGAAGTTGAGGTCCCGTCTACAGCATGTGTCATACCTGTCGGAATCCCTGTGTCCAAGGTTTGGTGCCACCATTCAAGCGCTGGGCCTCGTAGAAGAGAAACAGTGTAATTAATACGTGTGGCATCGTCGCTGACGTTCGCTGCAGTGAAGAAGACTTCAACGCCGAAGAGCCACCCCTCCACTGTAGTATTCTTGTCCGTAGGATTGAACGGGGGCGGGCTCGCAGGTTTAATATTGACCGTTGTTACTGCAATTGGCGTCGCTGCCTATCTTCTTCTTCGAAGTCACGTGTGAGCGCGTCCAACGGATTGCTCACCGCCTGAGTGTTGCCCTCGCCATCTTCATCGGGCGTCTTCTGGTGCGCTTCACCTCGCGCCTGGCGTAGCTCAGCGTTTTCTCCACGTAGCGTTGTCACTTTCGCCATTAATGACTTCACGCCCTCCTGCATTTCTGCCACATGCGTCGTCAACCCGTTGACCGCTTCATGATCCATGAGTCTAGCACTCCGTCTAGTGGGCAAGCGGGTATTCGTGGCCTTCAGGCGAGTGAAAAGCAAAAACTATCGGAGTCGGGCAGGTTAGAATTAACGAACCTTGCAGCCAACTGTTTTGCAGTCTACTGTACCAGCCAACCCGTGCCACGAATCTACCCTTGAAAAGCGGGGAGAACTAGGAAAGTAGCTATGATACCAAGTGTTATGAGTTATAAAACAGAGTTTCGCGGAATAACGAATTACGAGGCTGTGACTCAATGAATTGATCACACAATGAAGGCATGTGCTAATATAGTGACTAGCCTAGCTAGGAGGGAACCTCGGGGTTGCGAGGTTGGGTGCAGGTTTGGCGATCGGAAAACCGAAGGTGCAAAGTCCAAAATGTCGGGGTTGTACGCGTAGCAGTCAACCCCGGTAAGGAAAAGGGAAAATTCCTTACACCCACGATTCAGAAGCCCCAATTATTCTAAACACCTTTTACAGTTATAACATCTAAGGATGTTTTTTCGTTCCTTGGTGTAATGTATGGAGTGCACTGAGGTTGGTAAATGAGCAGAATGTGAGCAAAGGCATGAGCGAACATTATATAGGGAACAAGCAAACGGTTTACGCGGTGCGTGCGAGCTAGCTTGTGCGATGCTGGCAACGAGGCTCAGGATGTTACAATCCTACAAGGGGACTTTGCCGGAATCGTTTCAGGGTTGATCGTAGAGTGATTGCAGCGGAAGTAATTAAACTCAGATGAGAGCGAATGTAAATGACTGAAGTGGCTATAACAATTGCATACATGAGTTTATATAATAACGCAAATGATTACAAAAAGTCCTAACTAGCCATGTACTCTAAGGGGTGCATTCTCATATTACAATGTTTCGAACGGTTCCCGCTTTTTCCCTTTCAAATGTTTCTGCCTGCATCGGTTTTAATCTGACAACCGCTTCCGTCGCTTCTGTTAGAATCTAGAATAGAACGAGAATGCATGAAACTAGGTAGGAGGGGGATACAAGTAGGAAACCCTAACAAAGCTGTACCCCCTAAGGCTAAACCCACTATAGCCTACACAATATAAACATATAATGTTTGACACACCCCCATAGGCTAAGTGGGAGACAACCAGATGGTCACAAGACCAGTCAAAGCAAAGCAAAGCAAGCTCAGGGTGGATCTCAAGGAAACCACACAAATTCTGAGCACAAGCAAGTGGTCACAAGACCAGTTCACATGCAGGTTGATAGTATAACAAGAGATACAGTGATCACAACCTAGCAAGAGTAAACAAGCAGGTATATATACAGAGATCACAGTACAAGCAGAGTCAAGAAGTAAGCAAGTGAGGCCCACTAGGCACGAGGCCTAGAACAGTACAGAAGCGCTGATCGTCACAAGGCTGAAGCGCCTTGGTGAACACATCAGCAGTGTTGGCCCGAGTGGCCACGTAACGCAGACGAAGCTGACCGCGCTGCTGCAGCTCTCGAGCAAGGAAGTAGCGCAGAGCGATATGCTTCGTTCTGTGCTCCAGTCTGTGCTCCTCACACAAGGCAATGGCAGCCTTGTTGTCGACGTACAGCACTGGAGGAGAACGAGGCCGCTCTCCCAAGTCGGTCAGCAGGTAGGTGAGCCAGCGTAACTCCTGTGCAGCCATGGCTGTGGCGTAGATCTCAGCCTCACAACTGGAGCAAAGAACAGAAGACGAGCGTGTAGAACGCCAAGAAACTGAACCAGAGCCAAGGCTGAAGGTGTAACCCTGAGACGACCGCTGAGTAGCCTGGTCGTCAGCCCAAGACGCGTCTGAGTGCCCAGTGAGTACAACTCGGTCTCGTCCTCCAAGCACTAGCCCCATGCCCGACGTACTGCACAAGTAGCGCAACACCCTCTTAGCGGCATCCATGTGCTCCTTCCGGTGACGGCCAGGAGCGACATAGCGTGCAAGGATGCTAAGAGGGTATGCAAGGTCAGGTCGAGTGCAGGTCATCAGGTACACGAGGCAGCCCACAAGCTCTGGATACGGGCCACTCGGCTCTACGGACTCATCCGAAGGCAGAGCTGAGAGCGAGTGACCGGTAGGCAGAGGAGTGGGCTGAGGCGAGGAGTACGTGAAGCGGAAGCGCTGAAGAACCTGCTGCACCATGTGTGACTGAGTCAAGGTGATGGTGCGCCGTGCTCTGTCCCGGGTGATCCGCAAGCCAAGATAGCTTGTCAGTTCACCCAGGTCTGTGCACGTGTGTCTCTTCTGCAGCTCCGACTTCATGTGGGCGAGTGCCGCAGTGTCAGCAGTGGCAAAGACCAAGTCGTCGACGTACACGAGGATGTAGAACGGCGGCAGCGAGGTGTCGGTGCGTAGAAACAGCGACGGGTCAGCAGTAGAAGGAGCGAACCCAAGAGCCGCAAGTGTAGTCCTCAGTGTGTCGTGCCACTCACGTGGCGCCTGTCGGAGACCGTAGACTGGCCGCCGGAGGCTCCACTGGGTACCAGGAGGGAACGACCCAGTGAAGCCAGGTGGGCGTCGCAGCCAGATCTCCTCGTGCAGGCTGCCCTGTAGGAAAGCAGTGCTGAAGTCAAGAGAGTGGAGCTCGTAGTCACGCTGAGCGGCGACGTGCAGCAGAACCCGAAGAGTGGTCATCTTCGGGGTCGGGGAGAAGGTCTGGAAGAAGTCAACTCCCTCTCGCTGACTGAAGCCTCGTGCAACGTAACGCGCCTTGAAGACAGGCGGAGAACCCGGCGGCCGCTTCACCCTGAAAATCCACATGCCACTGACGATGTTCGCCCCAGGTGGGGGAACCTCGTCGACGTAGGTGCCTGTGGACTTCCAGGAAGCCATCTCTGCGTCCATGGCTGTCTGCCACTGAGAGGAGTAGGGACCCTCTATCGCCTCTGCGTAAGAGCGCGGAGTCGGGATGTCTGGTGCATCCGGGTCTCCCTCAGGGGCAACTAGCATGGACACGAGATGAGGTAAAGCAGCGGCAAAGCACTCAAACTCCTCCTGCCTGTCCTCAAGGACGTCCGTGCCAAGAGCACACTCACCCCCGACGGACGGAGGACAGACAGACTCAGACTCAGCAACTAGGCTAGTGGCGTAGTCTAGACGACAAGTGGCAGCAAAGTCGACAAGCTCGGCAACTAAGGCAGACGCAGCAGTGGACTCAAAGGAAGGGTCAGTGACAACAGTAGCCAGGAGACGCGTGACAGTAGGACTGGCAGCACGAAGGGAGTCAGACTCAGGGTCAGCAAGAGTAGGAAGAGAGGACGCAGGAGGAGACAGGAGAGGGACACGCTGGGGAGCAGTGGAAGGACGAAGCGCCATCTGGTGAGTGCCTGGGACAGCAGGAGGACGCTGACGCGGGACACGACGACCAGTGTGAGCAGCACGAACAGGCGACGCTCGACGAGACTCAGGCGACGCAGGACGAGACTCAGGCTCACGACGCTCCGTAAGACCTCCAGTCGGACCAGTGTAAGGAGAAGGACCAGGGAGAGGGGAGGCAGACGGTAACTGTGACTGTGACTGGACAGACGGAGGACACTCTAAGGAGGGAGGAGGACAAGGAGGAGGAGGCTGACCAAGAACCTGCTGAAGGAGCGGAACGAAGTACGGCCGCGGCCGCGCAGCGTCTCCAGAACCAGCAGAGACACCAGCGCCAGGGTGCTGAGCACCAGCAGCAGCTCCACCTCCAGGGTCCTCAGCACCAGCAGCAGCTCCAACTCCAGGGTCCGCAGCACCAGCAGCAGCTCCGACTCCAGGGTCCGCAGCACCAGCAGCAACTCCAACGCCCGGGTCCGCAGCACCAGCCGCACCTCCAGAAGAAGCAGCACCTCCAGCAGCTCCAGCAGCCCCAGCACCAGCAGCACCTCCAGCAGCTCCAGCAGCACCAGCAGGACCACCAGCACCAGCAGCACCTCCAGTAGCGTCAGCAGCACCAGCAGCTCCAGCACCAGCAGTACCTCCAGCAGCGCCAGAAGCACCGCCAGCAACAGAACCTCCAGCAGCTGGGTCCGCGACACTAGGAGCGCCACTCCGAAGACTGCAGCGCCGTGCGTACCACTCTCGGAGCCGCTGGGGAGAGGGCAGCTCCCGCCTAGGAGGGGAAGCACTAGCACCAGCTCCAGCAGTACTCCTGGCTCCAGAAGCACCTCTCCTGAGGCTGCAGTACTGTAAGTACCACTCACGCAGCTGCTGTGAGGAGAGAGCTCCTCCAGGTGTAGCACTCCCAGGCTCAGCACCTCCAGACTCAGCACCCCCAGACTCAGCACCCGCAGGCTCAGCACCCCCAGGCTCCGCACCCCCAGGCTCAGCACCCCCAGACTCCGCAACCCCAGGCTCCGCACCCCCAGACTCCGCAACCCCAGGCTCCGCACCCCCAGGCTCCGCACCCCCAGGCTCCGCACGCTCAGGCTCAGTACCCTCAGGCTCAGCACCCCTAGCAGGACGAGAGTCGACAGCTACCTCGACAGGCTCAACCGGGTCTACCTGGGACACACCTGAGGGAGCGGCACCCTGAGGGGGGAGGGGGTCTACCACAGCAGCACCTGGCGCGAGGAAGAGAGGCGGGGGGGGAAGCGGGGCAGTGCGGTAGGGGAAGAGGCGGTAGTAGGGGACGGACTCGTCGAAAGTGACGTCCTGAGAAGGCAGGACACGGCGCGAGGTGGGGTGGTAAAACTGCCAACCAGACGCGTCCGGGACAAAGCCAAGGAAGACACAAGGAACAGCGCGGGAGGAGAGCTTGTCCGCGGACGTATCGCGAACAAAGGCTCGAGATCCCCAGACCCGAAAGCGTGACGCATCGCCAACCTCTCCTGTCCAACGCAGTGTCGGCGAAGTCTCCGGAACGGAGACACGGGGCCAGAGGTTGAGCTGATGCGCAGCGTATCGGACTGCAAACGGCCACAGAAAGTGGGGGGCAGCCGCATGGATCAAGGAGGTACGAGCGACCTCCATGACCAAGCCAATGCGGCGCTCAGCAACCCCATTCTGCTGTGGAGAGGCCGGAAGCGTGAACGACTGGCGGATGCCGTGCTCCGCACAGTAGGCTGCCAAGAGGTCGGAGGAGAACTCACCACCTCTGTCAGAGTGCAAGCGCAGGACAGGAAAGTCCGAGTGGAAACGCTCGCTGAGCTGGAGACGAGAAGCGCTGATCCAAGGGATCAAAACATCAGGGACCTCACCCTTGGTGCGCAAGGGGAAGACCGTGGTGTAGCGCGAGTAGTCGTCAACAACTATCAGGAAGTACCTCTCCTGACCCTGACCACGGACGCGGGCTGGGCCCCACACGTCCATGTGGAGCGTCTGCAAGGGAGCAGTCGTCGGGGGAAACGAGGAGGAGTGAGGAGCGGCGCGCTGCCGCCCCTCGACACAGGGAAGACAGGGAGGAGCAGGCGAGGGTGGGAGGGGAGGGAGAACCCTGGGAAGACCAGAGACAAGGTACCGTTTGTGCATGGCACGAAGGCGCTGCACGGACGGGTGACCAAGTCGGTGGTGCCAGAGGACGGTCTCGTGCGCCAGAGAGCGACACGAGCAGGGGGCCGACAGCTGACCTGACGCAGACGCAGACGCAGCTACCTGAGGGGACTCAGTGGTCAGTGTATACAGGTCCGACCCCGGCTACCGAGTGAAGGTAGCCAGGTGACGGCCCGTCCGAGCACACGTGCAGTGTGTCACGCGCTCGTAGGCAGGGGTGAACTGGTGAACACCCCCGTCCTGGAGCGCACAACCCGCCACCAAGTTCGTAGAGAACGAGGGGAGGTGGAGACCTGACAGTGTGCCCGACGGGACCGCAGGACAAGGAAGCACAGTGGAAGAGGTCGCAATGACCGGACCCCCAGAGGGGTCAGCGAGGGAGACAGCAACTGGCCGAGCAAGCGGCTCAAGGGCAGTGCGGTCACGAAAGAAACAGCGAGAAGCACCTGAGTCCAGAGTGAAGGTGTGCAGTGCCTCAGTCGACTCAGTACCAGGGGGCGCAGACTCACTAGCACCTAGAGCAGCAGCCTCACCAGCACCTGGGGTAGCAGACATGCGAGTACCGGGAGTGGTAGCCTCACCAGCACCTAGGGCAACAGACGCACTAGCACCTAGAGCGGCAGCCTCACTCACAGGACACGGCAGCTGCACCTGTCCACTACCAGAAGCTCCCGAACGACGCACTCCAGAGCGACTGCCACTACGGCCACCCCGACAGCCCCAACTGGCGTACCACTCACGAAGTTGCTGGGGCGAGAGAGGATACGGCAGCTGCACCTGTCCACTACCAGAAGCTCCCAACCGACCCACTCCAGAGCGACTACCACTACGGCCACCCCGACAGCCCCAACTAGCGTACCACGCACGAAGCTGCTGGGGCGAAAGAGGACACGGCAGCTGCACCTGTCCACTACCAGAAGTTCCCGACCGACCCACTCCAGAGCGACTACCACTATGGCCACCCCGACAGCCCCAACTAGCGTACCACTCACGAAGCTGCTGGGGCATGAGGGACTCACGCGCACGGCCCTGGAGCTGCATCTGGCCACGCCAGGAGCAGCAGTAGCAGCAGTAGCGGCAGTAACAGCAGTAACAGCAGGAGCAGTAGCAGTGGGAGTGGAAAAGGCAGTAGCAGCAGTAGCAGCGGTAGCAGTGCTGGCAGGGCAATGCTCACCAGTTGTCGGCGCGGCAGGCGCAAGACGGTGGCGACAGCGGGGCCGCTACAACTGCAGGGCGGGGCCGGGCCGCAGCAGGGAGCTCCGCGGCAGCTGCTGCAGGGCGAGGCCGGGCCGCGACGGCAGCTGCTCCAGGTGCCAGGGGCGGCTGCTGCAGTGGCGGCTGCTCCAGGGGCCAGGGGCGGCTGCTGCAGCGGTGGTTGCTCCAGGGGCCAGGGGCGGCTGCTGCAGGGGCGGCTGCTCCAGGGGCGAGGGGCGGCTCCTGCAGTGGCGGCTGCTCCAGTGGCCAGGGGCGGCTGCTGCAGGGGCGGCTGCTCCAGAGGCCAGGCGCGGATTAGGTCAGGGCGACGCGACGAGCAGGGCGATGCGGCGGGCAGGTGGCGACGCCGCGGGCAGGGCGACGCGGCGGGCAGGTGACGACGCCGCGGGCAGGGCGACGCGGCGAGCAGGTGACGACGCCGCGAGCAGGGCGACGCGGCGGGCAGGGCCACGCGGCGAGCAGGTGACGACGCCGCGAGCAGGTGGCGACGCCGCGGGCAGGGCGACGCGGCGAGCAGGTGACGACGCCGCGGGCAGGCGACGACGCCGCGGGCAGGCGACGACGCCGCGGGCAGGCGACGACGTCGCGGGCAGGGGCTACGTCGCGGGCAGGCGACGACGCCACAGGCAGGCGACAACGCCGCGGGCAGGCGACGACGCCGCGGGCAGGGGCTACGTCGCGGGCAGGTGACGACGCCGCGGGCAGGCGGCGACGCCGCGGGCAGGGCAACGCGGCGGGCGGCGAGAGCCTGCAGGGGCGGCGCGCGGTCGGGCAGAGGCTGCGCGCGGGCCTGACGAGTCTGCAGGGGCGGCTCTCGGGCCTGACGGGCCTGCAGAGGCGGCTCGGGGGGGGCCTGACGGGTCTGCAGAGGCGGCTCGGGGGCCTGACGGACCTGCAGGGGCGGCTCGAGGGCGCACGAGGGCGCACGAAGGCGCACGAGGGCGCACGAGGGCGCACGAAGGCGCACGAAGGCGCACTAGCAGAGAAAGGCGCACGAGGGCGCACGAGGGCGCACGAGGGCGCACAAAGGCGCACTAGCAGAGAAAGGCGCACGAGGGCGCACGTAAGGTAGGGCGCACGAGGGCGCTTCTAGCGGAATAGTGGGCCCATACTAGAAAGCGGTCCTAGGTAGCAACCTAGGCTCGTGATACCATGTTAAAATCTAGAATAGAACGAGAATGCATGAAACTAGGTAGGAGGGGGATACAAGTAGGAAACCCTAACAAAGTTGTACCCCCTAAGGCTAAACCCACTGTAGCCTACACAATATAAACATATAATGTTTGACAGCTTCGACTCGCCTGACTCATCGACTTCGTATTCGGTAGTGTTACGATATGAAATGACGAGTGTAGGATCGTCTCAGGTTGATCGCAAAGTGGTGTAGCGGCGGACGATTGCTTAGTGAGGTCGGGTACGGACTCTGTCAGTATAAGGAGATTTGAATCTCGACAGAAGTGACTATTACAATGTGGTACAAGGGTTTATATAGGAATATAGGAGAATGCTAAAGGTCCTAGCTTACCATGTACTATGAGGGGGTACATTCCCCTTAGGGCTAACCTACATCGGGAATGCCAACTGTGCGTTCGGTAACAATACGCGCCACAGTAACTGTTAGAATGCGTTTCCCGCGCTTGTACTTCGAATTCTTTCTGCTTTTAACCATCTTCGAAAACTGTCTTTGTCGCTCGGTCTTTGTCCTTGCTGCAGTCATCTTCGCGTTAGGGTTTCGTTACTACATGAATGGTATGCAACAATCTCATATCGTAACACTCCCCTTCGTTCCTGTAGAAGCGAAGTCTTGATGCGCTTGGTTATACCGCAAATGTTCGCGCAGTACTGGTACTGCTGACGCGGCAACTTATTGGTGAGAAAGTCAGCTGCCATGTCACCGGTGGGACAGTAAGTCAAGTTGACTTTGCCCTTGTCAACTTCGTCTTCGACAAAGAATTAGCGGCGAGCGATGTGCTTGGTGCGGTTGACGGCGCCGGGTTTGTTCACGATCCTGATCGCGCTCTGGTTGTCGCAGTGAAGTTTGAAGTTCGCAAACGTAGCAATATTTACCTCCTGGAGGAGCTCCTGGAGGTAGAATCCCTCACGAACGACTGACATGGCGGCGATAAATTCGGCTTCAGCGGAGGAAAGCGCCACCATTTCCTGCTTCTGCGAGTTCCAGGAAATTGTTCCGGTGGGCTCGAGATGGAAGAGAAATTCGGTTCGGGATCGTGGATTCGCAGGATCGGCGGCGTGATCGGCCTCCACGTAGCCAACGAGGCTAAACGAGCGGGCCGTGAGGGTGGAGTAGGTAAGGACGATGTGCGGCGTGGAGATGAAATACTGAGCGCGCGCACTGTAAATCCATCATATTCTCCCCTTCAGGTCGCTTAGCGTACTGAGCGAGCTAGCTTGAAATATAGGATAGGCTGGGCCTGCAGGTTATCGCAGCAAAGAGGAGGCAGCCAAGCTGCTGCTGGTACAGCTGATGTACAGACGGGTTGAGTGGGGTGGTGTTGGGGTTGTGAGGTGTAGCCGGGGTGCGGTAAGGGGTGGAGAGGTTCGCCGGCTTGATGTTGAATTTGGCTGACAAAGTGTCAGCGTACTTGGCACCGGAAAGGTGAATTGCGTCAGCTGCGTAGGAGATGTTCCATCCCAGAAACTGCTTGACATAGGGGGTTCTTGTGATTTTGACCCTGTTGCTGAGGTTCCGCTCGAATTGGTCGAGGAGGTCGTTGCTGGTGCCGGCGAGAAGATCGTCCACATACGCCATGAGGAGGATGTAGTCGCTACGAAAGTGAAGGCGATACATGCCAGGATCATGTGGAAGCTGGGCAAAGCCAATGTCTATGAGGATTTGGTGAAGGTGCTGCTGCCAGAGTCGCGGTGCTTGCTTGATGCCGTAGAGAGATTTCTTGAGCTGGCAGACGCGATTGTCTTCATCGCCGTAGGTGTGAGGCTTCTCGACGAAGATGATGGCGTTGACTGGTGCGTACAGAAATTCGTTCTTGACGTCGATCTGGCGTGCTTTGCGGCGGCGATGGCAAGGAGGATGCGGACAGAGGTGTGACGACTGACAGGAGCGAACGTTTGATCAAAGTCAATGACGTGGCGTTGGTCGAATCTGCGGACAACCCAGCGAGCTTTGAACCGTTCGATAGTCCCGTCAGCAACGGTTTTGACGCGAAACACCCATTTTCCCGAGAGGACGTGCCTCCCCTTCAAGGCAGCGCGATCGGCAAGGACCCAAGTCTCGCGAGCTTCGAGTGCGGCGACTTCGGCATCCATGGCTGCACGCCACTCCTTGCTGTGTGGACCGGTGAGGGCCTAGCGTGGGGTTTTGGGTTCAACTGCTGTCGGTGGGTGGGAAACAGCGGTGTGGAGGTCGAGAAGCCACAGACCGAAAATGTCGGGGTTGTGCTGCTGCTTGCTGGTGATCTGCACAACATCGTCGTCGGAGTGATTTCCGTTGGACGGGGTGGGGCTGAGGAGAGAGTCGCGCGAGGAGTCGAGCGGAGCGCTGCCCTCGTCCTCATCTTCAGCGTTCCAAAGACGGGGGCCGGGATAGGGGTCCGTAGGGTACTGGTCCGCGATTGCAACTTTGGCTTCGTCGGTGGGGGTGGTGAAGCTGCGGGGTGGGCGATCGTAGTTGGCCACGTAATTTTCTAATCGGGTACGATCTGCGTGACGGTCGCACTGAAATTTCAGGATGTTGAGGTCCTTGTAGAAGATTACGTCGCATGCCGTGACCACCCGTAACGCGTCGTGGTCGAGGATGGTCCAGGCGTGGTGCTCGAAGCTGATGCCCAGGTGCACGCCCCAACGTGCGCGACGGTCGAACTTCCCCGTGTTTGCGGTTGCGGGCCGATACTGTACCATGCATTCCCAGACGCGGAGCATGGAGATGTCGCCTTTCTCGCCTGTGAATCTAAGGTGCGGTGACAGGTGATCAGTGCTGGCGGTGGTGCTGAGCAGGTTGTGAAGACGGACAGCGCGATGCATGGTATAGGGCCAATACTTCGCGTCAACGTCGCTCGACGTCATCAAGGTGCAGTTGGTGACGCCTTGCTGAGGGTGAGCGTAGGGGAGAGAAAGTTTGTGAATGATCTCCTTTTTCTTCATGTAGTCCTCGAACTTGTTGCTCTTGAATTTGGCTGCGTAGTCCGTCTGCCAGAGTTTGAGGGTGCAACCGGATTGCTTCTCCGGATTACCGTCTGCCACACTTTGAAGGCCTCGCACGCCTTGCTCTTGTGTGTCACGTTTGCTACCCAAACAAAGCAAGAGTGGGCATCCACGAAGGTAAGAGTGTACTCCTCGCCGTTGATGCATGTCTGTGTGAGGACGAGGAAGTCACTGTACACCTTTTCGAGTTTTGCGTAACGATTCGTGCTGGGCTCGAGGAGCTTGAAGGGCATGTGGTTGAGCGCTGCTGTAGGGCAGATGGTGCAGGCGGTATTGCGGTTGTTGTCAACAGTGACAGGGGAACCACTAGGGAGAAAGGGTGTCTCAGGAAGGTAGAATTTAGCGCAAATGCAGTTGTTGAGTACTTCCTGAGAGGGGTGACCAAGACGCTTGGGCCAGAGATCAGGAGGTGCACGCAATACGGGTAATCGTGTGAAGAAGGCTAGGAGTTCAGTGAGATTGGGTTGTGCAGGCTGTGGGATCGGCTGAGGTGAGATGGACAGTCCAAAGGCAAGGATGAGTTCGCGGGCAGTTGTGGCTGTGTGACTGTGGTAGCAGCTGCAAGTGGGGCTGTTGAGCCGTCAGTGTCTGCTATTCCATCTGTCAGGTGGGGGCGTGAAACGTGATGCGGTGGTGATCCGCGGATAGTAGAGGGGCCTGGTACAGGGAAATGATTGGGATCGAAGGGGCCGATGGGGGTAGATTCCAGGGGCAGTGGGCTGTGAGGGTAGCGGCTGTAAGGCAGAACGGCGCCTCAGTTGAAGATGTTCTCGGTAGGAGAGGGAAGAATAGTGTAGGACCATGGTGAGGAGGAGGAGGGAGAGGCTGGTGGGGGGAGGCCGATAGGGATTGGTGGTCCATAAGGCTCTTGTGCTGCTCGTTCCTCTTCGGCTTCCTTCTCCATTCTTACCAGAAATTCCTCTATTGGTTCCTCTTCTTCTGTTGCCGGTGCTCCTCATGCTCCAGCTGCTGCCACTGTACTGCTGCTTCCCCATGCGGTTCTTTCGGTGCCCTGTCCCCATCCTGTTTTTGCGCATTCAGCCGCTTCGTCTGCCTCTTGGGTTGCTCGGTGGCGATTCTCCTCTTCCTCCAACTTCTGGAGCTCCTCAAATGTCATGTCACGACGAGACCAAGGGCGAGTGACATGATACGTTTCCCAGTGCAAAGGTAGAGGGTTGTTGTTGTCGTCATAGGCACTAGTGTCAAACTATAACAGTTATATTTTATATTGTTTAGTCTAGGTGGTGTGCACCTTGGTTAGTGCTAGGCTTAGGTTTGCTATATCTACCCTTGTACTTGCTCATTCTAGTCATTCATTCTTCCAGTTCTATCTTTGACATGGTATCAGAGCTTAGTTCGTTCCCATGGGCCCACCTCCGCACGCCCCGTTCGTTACTCGATAGCCGCCCGTAGCGCGCTCGTCGCCCGTTGGTTCGCTTGATTTAGGGTTTCACATGCTAGCCGCTCGGTAGCCGCCCGTTAGCCGCCTGTCCGTCGTCCGTTCGCTGTCCGTTCGCCGCCCGTTGCCCGTAGCGCCCTTGGCAGGTCCCGCGCCCCCCCGCGGGCCTTAGTTTTTCCCGCAGCGCGGCCCCCCACCGACCCTTCGTCCGTCCCATAGCGCGCCCCCCATGGGCCTTAGTTCGTCCCTTAGCGCCCACCCCCCCGCCCCCCACCCCCCCCCGCCCCCCCCCCCGCGGGCGCTCCCTTTCGTCCTTAGCGCGGCCCTTGCGGGCGCTTCCGTTCGTCCTTAGCGTGCCCCCCCCCGCGGGCGCTCCCGTTCGTCATTAGCACGGCCCCTGCGGGTGCTTCCGTTCGTCCTTAGTGCGGCCCTAGCGGGCGCTCTCGTTCGTCCCGTAGCAGGGCCCCCCACGGGCCCTTACGTGCGTCCCATCGTACGCCTTCCCCCTTTGCGCCTGTCGCCCATAGCGCCCATCGCCCGTAGCGCCCGTCGCCCGTCACCCACCGTCTCACTCTCGCCCGAGATCGCCCGACCCTCGCCCTAGCCACTCGCGCCCGTCGGCCATCGCGCGCTAGCACGATCAGCAGCGGCTGCAGCGCGCCGCCCCACGCCAGCTCAAGCAGCAGCTAGCGCCAGCAGCAGTCGCTAGTGCCAGCAACAGCAGCTAACGCTAGCAGCAGTCACTAGCGCCAGCAACAGCAGCTAGCACCAGCAACAGCAGCCAAGCCAGCAACAGCAGCTAACGCATGTAGCAGCCGCCCGTGCCTTCGCCAAGTTCTGCCCGTGCCTTCCACTGCACTAGACCGCTCCCCACCGCAATAGACCGCTCCCCACCGCACTAAACTGCTCCCCACCACACTAGACTGTTCCCCACTGCACGTCCGGAGCTGATTCTACAGTACCCCGACATCTTCACCTACGAGTTCTTCGCTTCTCAGGACGTCACGTTCGACGAGTCTGTCTGTTACTACAGGAGTCGCCCCCACCGAGGTACTGAGGTCTTTTCCCCCCCGCTGTTCCTCACCCTTCAGCCCCCCCATGTCGCCCCGGTAGCCCCCCCACCTTCGCGTCCTGCCCCGTCAGGTGTGTCGCACGACACTCCGCGGTCCTCTCCCCTGCAGCGTCCAGTTCCTGTCGTGTTTGGGGGTGCGGGATGTGCAGCTGCGGAGGGTGTGGGTACCGGGGCTACTGGAGCCCGTGGTGCTGACTCTGGGGGTGCAGGTGGTGTGAGAGTGGAGACCACTCCTGAGGAGGACAGTCTTGAGTCAGCGGCCTCGCCCTGCCTGACCCCCTGGCTTCCCGTCTGTTCTGCAGTTCCCTCCTCGTTCGCCTCTGTAGTCAGTCGCTGCAGAGCCTGGGGGTGTTCCTGTCAGAGGCATTGGAGTCCCTGGTGGTGTTGTCGGTGGAGGTTCTGGTTCTGGGGGTGATGGAGCCGGAGACACGGGCACTGCGACGCCTACACCACACACTGTACATTTCCTGACCCGTGTGCAACGTTTAGACAGGTTGGAGAGGGAGGAGCGGGAGCGGTCTGAGAGGGCACGGCAGCAGCAGCAACAACAGTCTCAGTCGGAGCGTCAGGAGAGAGTGGAGGAGGAGTCACAGCAGCACCAGGAGAGAGTAGAGGAGGTGTTACGATAGCAGCAGCAGCAGCAGTCTCAGTCGGAGCGTCAGGAGAGAGTAGAGGAGGAGTTACAGCCGCACCAAGAGAGAGTAGAGGAGTCACGGCAGCATCAGCAGCAGCAGCAGCACCAGTCTCAGTCGGAGCGTCAGGAGAGAGTAGCGGAAGAGTCACGACTGCCGCAGCAGGTGCAGTTGCAGCCACAGCAGGAGTCCCGGTCGCAGCAGCAGGTGCAGTTGCGGCCGCAGCAGGAGAGGGTAGAGCAGGAGTCTCGGCCGTCGCAGCAGGTGTTGTTGCAGCCACAGCGGGAGAGAGCAGAGGAGGAGCCATAAGAGAAGCAACGGGTGCAGGTGTGGCAGCGGCAGTCACCAGAGGAGGCGGAGCATCAGCGACTAAGAGACCTGCCCGACCCAGCACCTGCACGCTTTGTTCGTGGTCCCCTACCATCCCCTCCTCGTCACGTCCCTTTCCTCGTCCCAGTGGACTTGTCGTTCTCCCCTCAGTCGTGCTGTGTCCCAAGAGCCTCGCCGGTCCCTTTTACCGTGCCGACGGCCCGTTTCACCTTGTTCTTCGCTCTCGTGTTAAACCTCCTCCTGTCCTTCCACAACCTCCTGAGTCGCCCCTCACTGTGTTTCATGACCCGTTGTCCGACTACCTCCGTGCCTCTCGCACTGTCGTCTCCCGTGTTCTGTCCGCATTGGTCACTCACCCGACTGCCCCTCCGCTGCCTGTCTCGGCCCTTGTCACTACTGTCAGTGCCTTTGCCTCTTCCCACCACCTTGACTACGCCGCTCACCTGGTGAGTGGCACTGCTCGTTCTTCGTCCTCTGGGGGTGCTCCTGCTTTTCCCTTAGAGGTCTTGGAGGACAGGCAGTTCGAGCTTGGTTTCCTTGCGGCCGCTGTTCCTCATCTCTGCACCATGCTGCTTGCCCCTGAGGGGGATCCAGGTGCCCTTGACATCCCGATCCCTCGCACTCACGCTGAGGCAGTCTCGGGACCCTGGGCTTCGTACTCGATAGCAGCTAAGAAGGCAGAGATGGCATCTTGTAGGTCCACAAACACCTACATCGACGCCGTCCCGCCACCTGGGGCGAACGTTGTCAGTGGCATGTGGCTCTACAAGGTGAGCGGCTGCCTGGAGCACCACCGGTTTTCAAGGCGCGCTACGTGGCGAGAGGCTTCAGTCAGCGAGAGGGGGTAGACTTCTTCCAGACCTTCGCTCCCACCCCGAAGATGACCACTCTTCGGGTGTTGTTGAATATTGCAGCACAGCGCGACTACGAGTGGCACTCCTTGGACTTCTCCACTGCATTCCTTCAGGGGAGCCTGCACGAGCAGATCTGGCTGCGTCGTCCGCCTGGCTTCACTGGCACTTTCCCTCCTGGGACCCAGTGGCAGCTGCGTCAACCGGTCTACCGCCTGCGTTAGGCTCCCCACGAGTGGCACGACACGCTACGTACGACTCTTGCAGCGCTTGGCTTCTTTCTGTCGTCTGCCGACCTGTCGCTGTTCGTCCGCCGTGGATCGGCCCCCTTCTTTGTTCTGGTCTACGTTGACAACCTGGTCTTCGCCACTCCCGACCAGCGCGCACTGGCCTTCGTGAAGGAGGAACTGCAGAGGAGACACACTTGCACTGACCTTCATGAGCTGCAGCGCTACATTGGCCTACAGATCACCAGGGACAAGGCATCTCGCACCATTACGCTGACGCAGTCGCATATGGTCGAGCAGATCCTGACGCGGTTTCGCTTCCCGTTCTCCAAGGTACAGCCCACCCCTCTTGCTGTGGACCATGGGCTCACGGCTCCACCTTTGGACGAGCCATTTGAGTCCAGCGGTCCATATCCTGAGCTGGTGGGTTGTCTCATGTACCTGATGACCTGTACTCGCCCAGACCTAGCTTACCCTCTTAGCGTCCTTGCGCGCTTTGTTGCGCCTGGGAGACACCGACCTTCCCACTGGTACGCGGCTAAGAGGGTGGCAAAGTATGTGGCGAGTACATCAGGCATGGGACTTGTCCTTGGAGGGAAGCAGCCAGTTACACTTATAGGTTACTCGGACTCGTCGTGGGCCGACGACGCAGAGTCGCTGCGGTCTACACAGGGTTACTGCTTCAGCCTTGGGACCGGAGCTGTTTTGTGGAGGTCGACTCGGGCGTCGTTCGTCTCTAGTTCCGGCTGTGAGGCAGAGGTGTACGCTGCGGCCATGGCCGCCCAGGAGCTTTGCTGGCTGTCTTTCCTCCTCACCAACCTTGGTGAGCGGCCTCGCTCTCCCCCAGTCTTGTTCGCCGACAACAGGTCTGCTATCCTGTTGTGCGAGGAGCCCCGACTGGTTGGGAAGGCAAAGTACATCCAGCTTCGTTACTTCCTTCTACGAGAGTTTCAACAGCGTGGCCAGGCACTCGTACGACGTGTGGTCTCTGAGGCCAACACTGCAGATATCTTCACCAAGGTGTTGCCGCCTTGTGACCACCCGCGTTTCTGCACCCAGCTTGGCCTTGTGTCTATTGGCCCTCACTTGCTTGCGTAGAGATTATTTGTCTTGTACTCTTGCATCTCACTATATACCTTCTATCTCTGCTTGTGGACAGGCCTTGTGGCCCTTTTCTTCGGTAGAGATGATTGTCATGCATGTCTTGTACTCTTGCATCTCTTATATCTGCTATATCCTTGCATGTGGACTGGCCTTGTGGCCCCTTACTTGTTCTCGGACTGTGTGGTGATCTTGAGATCCACCCCAAGAGTTGCTTTATTCTTGTGAACTGGTCCTGTGACCCTTGGTTGTTTGCAGACTGTGTGGTGACTTCGTGATCCACCCTGAGATATGTTTTGCTTTCCACAGGTCTGTCGCCACCTAGAGTATGGGGGTGTGTCAAACTATAACCTTTATAGTTTGTATTGTTTAGTCTAGGTGGTGTGCACCTTGGTTAGTGCTAGGGTTAGGTTTGCTATATCTACCCTTGTACTTGCTCATTCTAGTCATTCATTCTTCCAGTTCTATCTTTGACAACTAGGTCCTGTGTAACGTGCGAGGAGGTGAAGTCGATCGTGTACAGTGGGGTCGCCGCGTGTTGTACAGGGTTGGAAGATGGTGAGTGCTGCAGTGAGTTCAGCTACGTCTCTCATGCCTGTGGGGTGGGGGGTCTGCCACTCCGCTTCTTCAATGATATCCAGGGGCGCCTTGTCTTCTTCCTCGATTTTTGCTTTCCCTTTCTCCTCGGCTGCTGCTTTGCGCTTCTCCCCTTTCAGCTGGTGCTTTGCCCTTCTCGTCCACCGGCGCCTTTCCTTTATCTTTGTTCTCTTCCTTGGTCGTGGTACAAGCAGTTGGTGTGTGGCAGTTGCGGCGGACACCGTCAGGTCCAGGCGCATGAAGATTAATTTCCTTGGGGTGAGCGTGATGCTTGACCCAGGGGCGTAGTGCACAGGGCCCTGTGGCCCTACGTTATGCTGGGGCTGGAGGTCGATGAGATCTCTAGAGTCTGCGCGACAATCTGGGATGTCGAAGTCGAGGATGTAGACGCCATTGTCTGGGGGCGCCTTGCCGATGTAGCGTGGTTTGGAGTTAAGGAGGCTGCAATCTTTCCAGTGCATGAGAATGCACCTGTTCTCAGGATCCGTTGTCATGAGCACACCGCTCTGAACGAGTTGCTCGTAGGAGAGAAGGTTGTAATTCAGGTCCCGTATAATGAGCACGTCGTTGAGTGTGATATGCATGTTGCTGTCGTGCGCCTTGTGGACGACGATGCCGCACGCTCTTGCTTCGAGTTGCTGATTGTTGGCGTCGGTTCTGTTTTGTGCAGAGAGAGCGAGATTTGGGGTGTTTCGGAAGGGAATTCTCTTGTCACCAGTGTGGCGGTAGTTGTCGACGGGCCTGGTGTGGATGTATTTTCCGTAGAAGTAGTTATGAATGACGGGTGAGTTGATGAAGTCTTCGTCATGCGGTGGTGACTCAAGCAGAGGGATTGGTATGTCCCAATCCTGTTTGTGCTCGTCAGAGACGAACTCCCCGTCTTGTGTGAAAGGGTTGTTGTAGGAGTTGCGTTGAACTTCGTGTCCAGGTGGGGGAGGAGAGAATGAGTGGTTGTGTCGCTTGTTTGTGCGCCGTCTTCAGCGATGTACGTGCATCGCCATGTTACCGATAACATGACGAACATTGTTGCTGTACGGAGGTCTTTGCGTGTCGGTCTGAGGAGGTTGGCGAGGAGCAGACCGATGGTCCGAGGACGGTCGGTTTGATTGGCGCAACTGCTCAAATCCCAGATTCGAGCTGTTGCTTGGTGCGGAATCGTGTCGGGGTCCGGAGAGACAACGTTTTATGGAGTGACCGAAAATCTTGCAATTTTTTCAGTAGTATTGACGCGGGCGCGAATCGTGAGGTCGTCGCTGGTCGCGGCCGGAGTAGAAGGCGATTTGCTCGCGTCGAGCCCCTTTCTCTTGATTGAAATCCATGTCTTGCTGCTCTTGCAAGAGCGTGGCACACATATGTGCTTCAGAGACAGTGCCTTGCTGGCGGAGCAGGGCTTTGCATGGAGTCCATTGAGGTCCTAACCCCCTGAGGACGATTGTGACGAACATATGCTCTGGTGACGAACATAGCCTAGTTTTAGAAGTTGATCGCGGACGCTAAGGAAGCAATTGATATAAGCGTTCGCCTTTTTGCCAGGCGTCATTTTAACCTCCTTGAGTTGCTGGAGGAGGCGACTCGAGGAGACAGAATCCTTAGGCTGGTAGGTCTTGGTAAGCTAATTCCAAGCTGACATGTCGGGGGCTGGATCGGTTTTGAACGAACGTATGCCGAGTTGTTCGGCTGGCGACATGTTGCGCAACAGAATGCTGTATGCCATGCGTATTTCGTTGTAATATTGAGCTTTCACTTCGTCGGTGTCGCTGGCGGGGCCATCGTAGCTTCCGTCGAAGAAGCCGAAGATCTGAGCGCTTTGGAGGAGCAGTTCGAGCTCAAAACTCCACGTGTTGAAATCCCGCCCGTTGAAGGCGGTGCTTGTGCGGATCTTGGAGATGGCCATAAACTTCTTCTGTGCCGTGAGCATGGCTTCGTAGGTTAGACGGGAAGTATTAGGAGCAGGAGAGCTCGCCCCGAGGTCGAATGTGGTTGGGGCTGGTTCCTTGTTGGGAGCAGCCGGTTGTTCGGGTTGTTGCGAGGTTCCCGGTTGCCATTCTACAATTGTTGGATTCCTGATTCCAACGTGGTGATGCGTTGTCTTCGCTACAACAGACACAAATGCTCTGGTAGAGGTGACGTCCGAACTACTGAAAAGACACACTTGCAATGACCTTGGTGAATTGTGCCGCTACCTTGGCTTGCAGATTACCAGGGACAGAGCCGCTCACACCATCACGCTGACTCAGTCACACATGGTGCAGCAGGTCCTTCCGCGGTTCGGGTTTCAGTTCTCTACCACACAACCCTCTCCTCTTGTCGTTGACCACATGCTCACCGCTCCTGTTCCTGACGAACGGTTTGAGTCTAGTGGACCCTACGCATATCTATTGGGTTGCCTCATGTACTTGACGACCTGTACTCATCCGGACCTCGCTTTTCCTCTCAGCATCCTATCTCGCTTTGTTGCGAAAGGGAGACACCGTCCTGTTCACTAAGTTTAGGGTTTAGGGTTTAGTTAGGGTTTAGGGTTTAGGGTCTAGCCTATAGCCTCCTATCAAGTAAACCTCTTATTAGACTCACGTCATGTCACATCACACTGAAATTCACGTAAACCCAACGCATTGAATCGGGCAAGTCTGACAAGAGGTTCGCCTGATAAGATTCGTACGAACACACCCTGAGAGAAACGGCCACAAGGCCAGTTCATGAGCTCATTCATATAAATTCTTACAATAAGTAGGTCGAGAGAATTGTGTGTGCATTAGGATGAGTGTCAAGATACAAGAAAGAGACCTGAAAGTGTTGTAATCTCTAAACGGCAACTCACTGTAGCCTAGCTGAATTAACTATATATATAAATATATGTTTGACACACCCCCATAGGCTAAGTGAGGGGCATCAAGAATGAGCGAAAGACGAAAATGGCCACAAGACTAGTCAAGAGAAGGAACAACGCAAATCTCAGGGTGGATCACAACAACACCACACAGTCAGAGCACAAGCAAGTGTGGCTACAAGGCCAGTTCAAGAGTTCACAGATATATCAAAATACAAAGACAAGCAGAACAAGTAACAAGAGACAAGACTACAACAACCGAAGGCCTGCCTCATCAAGGCCTAGCTGCAGACAGAACCTGTGGTGATCACCAGGCGGAAGGGCCTTGGTGAAGATACCTGCAGTGTTGGCCGCTGAGGCCACAAAGTCCAACCGTGCCTGGCCGTGTCGCTGCAGCTCTCGCAGCAGGAAGTACCCAAGTCGATGTGCTTCACTCTGCCCTCTAGTCGAGGCTCTCGACACAGGAGGATCATTGACTTGTTGTCAGCGAACACGGACGGTGCAGAGCTCTGTCGCTCACCACGGTCAGCGAACACTGTATGTGTTCTCCGTCTGCCTTCAAGGCGCGTTACGTTGCTCGAGGCTTCAGTCAGCGATAGGGGGTTGACTTCTTCCAGACCTTCCCCCCCACCCCGAAAATGACTACTCTTCGGGTGTTACTGCGCGTTGCAGCACAGCGTGACTACGAGCTGCACTCCCTCGACTTCTCCACAGGTTTCTTGCAGGGCAGCCTTCATAAGGAGATCTGGCTGCGCCACCCACCCGGCTTCACTGGGTCGTTTCCTGAGGGTCCCCAGTGGAGCCTTCGGCCGCCAGTCTACGGTCTCCGTCAGGCGCCCCGCGAGTGGCACGACACACTGAGGACTACACTTGCGACTCTTGGGTTTGCTCCTTCGACTGCTGACCCGCCGTTGTTACTACGCACCGACCCTTCTCTGCTGCCGTTCTACATCCTTGTTTACGTTGACGACTTGGTCTTTGCTACTGCCGACAATGCAGCGCTGACCCTTGTGAAGGCGGAGCTGCAGAAGAGACATACCTACACTGACTTGGGTGAGCTGCGCAGCAATCTTGGCCTGCAGATCACTCAGGACAGAGCACGACGCACCATCACTATGACTCAGTCACACATGGTGAAGCAGGTCCTTCAACGCTTCGGCTTCCAGTTCTCCTCGCCACAGTCCACTTCTCTGCCTAAAGGCCACTCGCTCTCAGCTCCACCTTCGGACGAGTCCGTAGAGCCGAGTGGTCAGTATCCCGAGCTTGTGGGCTGCCTCATGTACCTGATGACTTGCACTCGACCTAACCTCGCGTACCCCCTCAGCATCCTGGTGCGCTACGTTGCGCCCGGGAGACACCGACCAGAGCACTGGCGAGCTGCCATGAGGGTGTTGCGTTACTTGTGCAGTACATCGAGCATGGGGCTTATGCTTGGAGGACAGGGATCAGTGGTACTCACAGGACACTCCGACGCTTCTTGGGCCGACGACCAGGCGACGCAGCGGTCGTCACAGGGTTACTCCTTCAGTCTCGGCTCTGGTTGTCTCGTGGAGGTCCACTCGTTCGTCGTCTGTGCTTGGTTCCAGACACGAGGCCAAGATCTACGCTGTGGCTATGGCTGCACAGGAGTTACGATGGCTGACCTACATGCTGGCTGACTTGGGTGAGCGGCCTCGTTCTCCTCCAGTTTTGTACGTCGACAACAAGGCCATGATTGCCTTGTGTCAGGAGTAGGGACTGGAGCACAGAACGAAGCATATTGCTCTTCGCTACTTTCTTGCTCGAGAGTTGCAGCAGCGTGGTCAGCTTCGCCTTGCTTACGTGGAATCTCGGGCCAAAACTGCTGATATCTTCACCAAGGCCTTTGGGTATGGTGATCATCAGCGTTTCTGCACTACTCTAGGCCTTGTGCCTACTCTGCCTCACTTACTTACTGCTTGACTTTGCCTTGTACTGTGATCTTATATTTATACCTGCATGCTTGCTCTTGCTAGGTTGTGATCACTGTACTGCTTGTGCTTTTATAACTCTGCATGTGAACTGGCCTTGTGGCCACTTGCTTGTGCTCAGACTGCGTGGTGATCTTGAGATCCACCCTTAGCTTTGCTTTGCTTTGTTCTCTTGCTTGACTGGTCTTGTGATCGTTGGTTGTTTTTACTATCCCCCTCTTTGCCTATGGGGGTGTGTAAAAATATGTTATATGTTGTTTAGGCTGTAGTGGTGTACACTGTACTGAGTACAACCTTTTAGGGTTAGGACTACTTGTACTACCCTTCATGCTAATGCACTCATTCTTGCCCCTTAGTTCTGACAGAAAAAGGGTCCCCGGGACTCTCTATTGGGTATTGGGACTCTTATTTTGGCAGGTTTTGTGAGGACCCCCCTTTTGCCCCTGATCATTATAAGTTCCCAGTACCGTATTACCCCGGATAGAAGCGCAGGTGCGGTCGTAATTGAGTGATTTTGATAAGCGCATGCGCCTTTAATATGAAAAAAATGGAATTTACATTTAATCATACCAAATTGAAGCCCTCAATAAGGCGAATACAACTGACCATGCATCACGTATGATCGTGCATGCTTTCCAGGCGAAAACAACAATGCGCTTCGGTTTCCCACCCCACACTCTCGTCTAGAAGCATTGCACCTGCCAGCGATGACGCAAAATTTGCCGTGCGGCCCAATCACAACGGCATGCGCTTCATGGCAGGTGCATTTCATTCGAACCCTCGCGAAGGGTGAGGAAGATTCCATGCCAGCGCAGCGATTATGCTGCCACGCAGGGTCCTCTGCAGGTTTAGGCGGGGGTTTCCTGCCTGTTGACGAGGACCTTGAGCCGCCAACCCAGCAAAGGTCCCCACCGTTTCCCATTTCTGCACCCCACTTTCGAAATTTCATTCAGTTTCTTGCTCTAGCCCGCCTGGCTGGCGAAGCCACAGCGGAAATCACTGGGACCCACTTCCTCTTTTAGAAGAAACCTAAGCGCGCATGGCCACTTACCGACCACGGGTGCCTGCTACTGGTACGAGTACTGCTTATACGGGAAATCGGCCCGTGCTCCAGCTCCTGCTGCCAGCGACGTTCGATAAGTGCCTGTCTGAACCGGAGTCAGACAAGCCCGCTGATGTGTACGTCGCAGCTCTGCCGCCGACACCACGTTGGGGAGCCCAAAGACTGCACGTGGGACGAGTCGTCTGTGGGCGCTGACGCCGATGTTGCTTTCGACGATGAGCCCCGCAGCGACGGTGAAACGGGTGGCGATGGTGAAACGGGCGCCGAGGCTCGCACAGAGGCAGACGTGTTCCCAGAGGGCGGTGCCAGCGCCACGGACGACGACGACGTGGAGTCCTGGTGGCGCGATGGCCCACGCGAGAAGATGTCGATTCCTACATATTCGCAAAATTAATTAAAATAAGTCCCCACCCCTCTTCTGAGAACCGAGATGCTCGCCCCCCATCTCTCAGGCATAAGCTGTCGCAACAAAAGCGGCACTCCTACACTGCCCAGGAGAAGCTCAAGTGGCTCGTGCGCCTGGATCTTGCTGCATCGGTATCTGAGGTGGCGCGGGAGTCCGACATCCACCGCAAATGCCTGACCAAATGGAAGAACCAGGCACAAGAGCTCAAGGACGCCCACGACGCATGGAAGCGGCTACATGGGCGCGGGAGATCGTCCTGGTACCGGCCAATGGAGATCAAAGTCTACGCGCAACTCCTCGACTGGCGGCGCCGAGGTGTTGCAGTGTCGGTGGGCCATCTACAAGAATGGTCTCGCAATGTGATGAAGGTTCTTTTCCCAGACGTTAAGTGGAAAGGCAGTCGGTGATGGTCGGAGCGGTTCCGCAAGCGGTGGAACCTTAGTGTGCGCAAACCAAGGTGGCGCAAAAAACCCAGCAACGTAAGTGATTTGTTTTCGGTTAAATTTGCGCGAATTTGCTAGTTATTGCTATTGGTTTGGTTGCACTTGTCTCTGTATTTTAAACAGGTTACTCATCCGCCTTCCTCCATGTCCTTTCCTCCCCATGCGCAGACGTGGTGACCAAGTGCAACGAGTTATGGACGTTTGTACGTGAAGCACGGCACGAGTATGACATCGACAATCGGTATATCCTCAACGCCGACCAGACGCTTCTGTGGCTGGAGATGCCGGCGACAACCACCGTGGAGCAGACGGGCGTGAAGTCGGTGCCCATCCAGAGCGGTGGGTACCAGAAAGAGAGATTCACTGTGATGCTGGCGTGCATGGCAACAGGGAAGAAGCTGAAGCCGTGGGTGTTCTTCAAGCGCAAGACCGTGCCAAAGGGGGACTTCCCCAACGATAAGGTCTTTTATTTGTGTGACTGTTTTTAATATAAAAAAACTAACGACCAATTGATTGCGAGCAGATGTGGTCGTCGGCTGCCAAGAGAACGGTTGGATGGAAGCCAAGAACGTCATCTAGTGGCTCGACGACGCAGTTGTGCCGTTCATAAAGCCGAAATTCGGCGTGCGGTCGCGGAGCGCGATGCTCGTCCTCGATTCCTACCGTGGTCGCCCAATACAACATGTCTGAAAACCAGCACTGGGGATGCCTGATTGATCCTAGGGAAGGGTTACAGGCTCGCTGGCCTGGGGGGTTATGGGCGCACTGACCCAATGGTCTAGTGGTTGGGATTCTGACACAACATCGTGCCGGCGGTCATCCCGGTGGGCTGCACGGCAGACGTGCAACCTCTTGACGTGTCGGTGAACAAAAGTTTCAAGGCCAGCGTGCGCCAGCAGTCCCAGACCTGGTTGGAGCAGGACGGCATGGGCACACTGACACCAGCAGGTAAGCTGCATGTTGTCTTATACAACCACTAGTGCCTTGCTCCCCCCCCACCCTAATGTTATAATCCGTTCCCCCATCCCTTGCATGCGCTGCAGGCAACATAAAAAAACCGCCTCCCACGGTCGTTCTTAGATGGATTTCCAGGGCCTGGAAGGCAGTGCCCGCCGAGCTCATCAAAAAGGTGTTCCTGACGTGCGGCATCAGCAACGTGCTTGACAGGAGCGCGGACCAGCTAGCAATGGCGCACATGCGGAGCCAGCTTTCGCACGAAGTCGATGTCGACGGCGAGATCCAAGCTGATGGCTACTGGGGCAACAACTGCCAGGAGCCAGAGTTCGATGGGGAGGACGACATCCCTCAGGCTAGACTAGGTATAGAAGCCTTGTATAGGCTTAGTAGCTCTGGTTGGTAGTTGCTAAACTTGTAAGAAAATGTTAATCATAATGGAAAAGTAGTCTTGTCGCGTGTGTAGCCCAGGGAGGGCTTTTAGAGAGAGAGAGAGAGAAAAATGAAATTCATAAAAAGTGTGCGCTTATCATAAGTAACAATTTCTAAGGGGGTGCGCTTCTTATTGAGGATCATGCATAAGCGCATTGCTTCAGATATATGCGCATGCAGGCTCTACGTTATCAGGAAATTTCCCCTGAAATTCATGATTTTCAGCCTACTTTTGGGTACCCACACTGATTTTCTAGAGTTTAGATTTTTTTGACACTGTTTTTTCAGCCTTATTTTCCTAGATAACACTGATTTTCCAGGTTCTTTTTTTCTAGGCACACTGATTCTGTGAGAATCTAACGAACAGGAATGATTGCATTGAACAGAAATGTGGTACAAGTACTAACCCTAGTTGGGTTGTACCCCATATGGGCTACCCCACTACAGCCTACACAACAAACACAACATAATAGTTTGACATATTCCACATCGTTGTAACGAAACTAACACTGAATGCGATTCTTACACGTTCGCGTGGATTTGCCCGGAATTACAGGGAATCTCAGATTCCCGCGGTGTCTGCACCGCCTGGCGGTGACTACCAGACAAATTCGCCCTGTGGTTTTCACCGTGAGGGCTGATTTGTTGGCGTCAGTTGTCATTTCATTGGCCAGTTTTGCTGCATCGTAAGGGTTGACCAATGACAAGGTTGCAACACAACGGTGCTGGCAGGCAGCGAGGGTTTCTGTACCATTGCTTGCACCTGTGGCGCGGTTTGACTTGGTCGTGCTGGCAAGCACTGATGCTCCCATGATGGGTTGCATTGCATCCACACCGCCCAGCCGCTGTACCTGCCATCCAGGGTCCCCTTCTGCTCCATTCTTTCCATCCGAAAGGGGTTTCCCTGCTTTCCTGCCTAGTGTACCAAGAGGCAGTCAGCCGTGGCGAGGGGTATGCCCTGGCAATCCTCTCTCCATCATCACTCGTACCTAGGGTTAGGTGCTGTTTAGTAGCGCTGCAAGCTATGCCGGACTCCCATAATGGCATAGAGAATAATGACGACCAAGGCGATGATGCGCATCGTAGTCCGCCTATTGATGTTTCCGATGCTGTTACCGGCCCAGATCTGCCTTTCTCTACCCTAGCGCAAGTCGACAACCATGGAAAGGCACCTGAAGTCGCGCTGCCTGACTATATTCCGTTCGAACCCATCGATGCTGAGGGGTTGTGTGCATCCCCTACTGCGCCAGTGATGGAGCAAGACAGCTCCTCGCCTTCTCTTGAAAAAACAGCGGCAGTTCCCGTGGCTAAGAAGAAAGGGACATTCACGCAGTCAACGCTGCCATGGTGCACAAAGGGCGTTGACGAGCGAGCTACACCGCCTTCGCCAGCCGACCAACGGTCGGCGCCCGTGATCGCTGGCACGCAGGTGTCGCCATCTGTTCCTCGGCCTTCTAAACAGGCAGGCCGTGACGAGATTTACGCTGAGGCTCTTTATAAGTACAAAAGCGAGTGGCTGGACAGGTTTTCGTGGCTTATTTTGCTGAAAACTAATGACGTTCTCCCTGCTTTCAAGTGCAGTATCTGCACGGAGCACGCAGGCTACGCTGGACCGTACGGGAGAGGCGGTAAGGGCGCCACGAACGTACAGACGTAGGCGTTCAAAAGGCATGCAGCTACAACCAAGCACAAGGCGGCGATCGAGAGCCAGGAAAAACTTCTATCTGAAGCTAGCAGGCAGCCCCGGATCAACGGCAACAACCTTGCTCGTGACACCGAGAAGGAACGTGTCATCGAGCTGCTCGACTCCCTCCTATTTGGCACCAAGCAAGATGCACCCATAGAGTTATGGGTGCAACTTGTTCGCTACCTCGCGGCGAAGAAGGTTCCTGGTTTCCCCGCGAAATGATACGGAACGTACCGTCTGTCAGAACATTATAGCTTATACATTTGTGTAGGCTGTAGTGGGGTAGCCCATAAGGGGTACAACCCAATTAGGGTTAGTACTTGTACCCAACTCTTTCATAGTTCAATCATTCTCGTTCACTTCTCACATGGTATCGAGCAGGTTCCCTAGTGGGAACTGTTCCTAGGGCCCACCGACCTTTTTTTTTTTTCCTGCCCGGGGCGCGTCCCGCCCCTGCCCGAAGCGCGCTTAGGGTCGCGCCTTCCCTAGCGGCCCCGTCGAGTCGCCCTTAGCGGCCCGTCGCGCCGCCCTTAGCGGTCCCGTCGCGCCGCCCTTCGCGGCCGCGTCGCGCCGCCCTTTCGCGGCCCCGTCGCGCCGCCCGTTTCGCGGCCCCGTCGTACCGCCCTCAGCGGCCCGTCGCCGCCCTCCCCCTGTGGCCCGTCGCCGCCCTTTCACCTGCGGCCCTGTCGCCGCCCTTACGACGGCCCCGTCGCTGCCCTTGCAGCGGCCCCGTCGCCGCCCTTACAGCGGCCCTGTCGCCGCCCCTGACGCGGCCCCGTCGCCGCCCTCACAGCGGCCCCGACGCCGCCCTTCCAGCGGCCCCGGCGCCTCTTTCAGCGGCCCCGTCGCCGCCCTCCCCTTACGGCCCATCGCCGCCCTTACAGCGGCCCCGTCGCCGCCCTTTCAGCGGCCCCGCCGCCTACTTCAGCGGCCCCGCCGCCCTTCGCGGCCCCGCCTTCCTTAGCGGCACAGCCGCCCAGCAGCCGAGCCGCCGAGCAGCCGAGCCGCCGAGCCGCCCAGCAGCCGAGCCGCCGAGCCGCCCAGCAGCCGAGCCGCCGAGCCGCCGAGCCGCCCAGCAGCCGAACAGCCGAGCCGCCCAGCAGCCGCGTCGCCGAGCCGCCCGAGCCGCCCGAGCCGCCGAGTTGCCGAGCCGCCGAGCCGCCAAGCCGCCCGAGCCGCCCTGTCCGGTAAGAGCAGCGCCTCTGTCACTGCACTGCCCTTACCCTACTGTTCGCGCTACTAGTCTACTGCTGTCATGGCTACCCCTAGTGTCCTCGCTTTTGACGCTGAGGGTCGGGCCATTGACTTTGACGTCTGGGTAGATGACCTGCAGCTTTTCCTACAGTGCGATAGGGCAGACGGTCTCTCCCTCTTTGACCTCACCTCTGGTGCCTCTTCTGCCCCTGCTGCTGATGCCGACGCCACTGTTCGCTCACAGTGGGCCACACGCGATGCTGCTGCACGTCTTGCTGTGCGTCGCCACCTGCCTACCTCTGAGCGTGCGCACTTTAGTCAGTACAAGAGTGCTCAGACCTTGTACGACGCTGTAGTTGCACGCTACTCCTCCCCTGCCACTGCTGCACTGAGCCGCCTCATGCTACCGTACCTCTTCCCTGACCTTGCTGCCTTTCCCACAGTCGCTGACCTCATTACGCACCTCCGCACTAGTGACGCTCGCTACCGCGCTGCGCTTCCTGCTGAGTTCTGCGCCAAGAACCCCCCCCCCATGTACATCACCCTCTACTACATAGTCACCCGGCTCCCTGACTCCCTTCGCGTAGTCAGGGACCACTTCCTCTCAGTTTTCCCCACCACTCTCACCGTTGACCTCCTCGAGAAGGCCCTCCTAGCAGCAGAGAAGAGCATAGTAGCTGTAGGAGCCTCTCGTGGTGAACCTCGCACCCCCATCTTTGAGGGGTGTTCCCCCTCTTCCCTTTTGCCCTCTGTTGCCTCTGCTGCTGCGGCCGACCTCGTTGGGCTTGAGTCGGTCGGTGCGGCGTCTACCCCTAGCGGGAGACGCCGCCCTGGCAAGGGCAAGGGGGGCAGGGGCGCTGGAGGAGCTAGCGGGGGCGGTGGAGGCGGCGGTGGAGGCGGCGGAGGGGGTGGGGGTGGCGGTGGGGGTGGTGGCGGGGGTGGAGGTGTCGGTGGCGGCAGTGGAGGCGGAGGCGGCGGCGGCGGTGGCGGTGGGAGCGGAGGTGGCGGCGGTGGAGGAGGCGGTGGCGGAGGAGGTGGAGCTGGTCGGGGTGGCGCTACGCAGAGGGTCGGCTCCGGTGGTGGTCAGCGCCAGCAGCAGCAGCGCACTCGTGACATCCCCCCCCCTCAGCAGCTCCGTGAGTGGTACGCTGCACGCCAGCGCGGTGGGGGTACTGGTCCGTGCACCTACGTCCTACGCACCGGCGACCGCGCGGGTGAGCAGTGCGGGGGTGCGCACTCCACCCAGCGCTGCTTTGGCCGCCTGACGGACGCTTGGCGTCACCAGTTCCCTGAGGCCACTGAGATCCCCCGCTGGGGCGAGCTGTCTAGGGCGGGAGTAGCTGTCTTTGACCTTGACTTTGATGCTATTCTTGCTGCCATGTATGCTGTGACTATTAGTGATGAGGGTGACTGTTACCGGTGTTTTCCGCCGACCCGGGCATTGAGACTGCTGCTCTAGGTACTGGTGAGGCTGCTGCTCTAGGTGCTAGCGAGGCTGATGCTCTAGGTGCTCGTGCGTCTGCTCCCTCAGGTGCTGGTGAGTCTGCTCTCTCAGGTACTGCGTCGGCTTCGGCCTCCCACACCTTCACCCTTGACTCGGGGGCTTCTCGCTCCTTCTTTCGAGACCGCACCACACTCACGCCGCTTGGCCGGCCAGTTGCAGTCTCTCTGGCAGACCCCTCTGGGGGTCCTGTCCTTGCTCACTACTCCACTGTCCTCCCGTGTCCGGCGGCCCCCTCTGGCACCCTGTCTGGTCTTTACCTCCCCTCGTTCTCTACGAACTTGGTGAGTGGTGCTGACATACAGGATGCGGGGGTTCACCAGTTCACTCCTGCGAGTCAGCGGGTGACCCACTGCACGGACGCTCGGACAGGCCGACACCTGGCCACGTTTACACGTCGGCCGGGGTCGAGCCTGTACACACTGACCACTGCGTCTCCTCCAGTCACTGCGTCTGGTCAGGTAGCTGCGTCGGGTCAGGTGTTTGCTGCAGCGTCCAGGTCTGGTCCTGAGTCTGCCCCCTGCTCGTGTCGCCTCCTGTCTCACGAGACTCTCCTCTGGCACCACCGCCTTGGTCACCCCTCCCTGCTTCGTCTCCGAGGCATGGCCTCCCGTGTCCTTGTCTCTGGTCTTCCCCGGTCCCTCCCTCCCCTTCCTCCGGGGCCTGGCCCTACCTGCGTCCCCTGTGTCGAGGGGCGGCAGCGGGTTGCCCCTCACTCCTCCCAGTTTCCTCCGACAGAGGCCCCGCTGCAGACGCTTCACATGGACGTGTGGGGCCCGGCCCGCGTCCGTGGACAGGGTCACGAGCGCTACTTCCTGCTGGTGGTTGACGACTACTCGCGTTACACCACAGTCTTCCCCTTGCGCAGCAAGGGTGATGTCACTGAGGTGTTGATCGACTGGATCCGCGCAGCTCGTCTCCAGCTCAGGCAGAGCTTCGGCTCGGACTTTCCTGTTCTGCGTCTGCACTCTGACAGAGGCGGAGAGTTCTCCTCTGGCCTTCTGCGAGCCTACTGTCGTGCACGAGGCATCCGCCAGACCTTCACGCTTCCGGACTCTCCACAGCAAAATGGGATTGCTGAGCGCCGCATTGGCATGGTCATGGACGTCGCCCGTACGTCCATGATGCATGCGGCTGCCCCCCATTTTCTGTGGCCGTTTGCGGTTCGGTACGCGGCGCATCAGATCAACCTTCACCCCAGGGTCTCCATGCCGGAGACCTCCCCAGCTTTGCTGTGGACGGGGAAGGTTGGCGATGCGTCTGCGTTCCGTGTCTAGGGATCTCGGGCGTTTGTCCGCGACTTGTCTGCGGACAAGCTGTCCCCTCGTGCTGCTCCTTGCGTCTTCCTTGGCTTCCCCCCTGACGCGCCAGGGTGGCAGTTCTACCACCCCACCTCTCGCCGTGTTCTGTCCTCCCAGGACGTCACGTTTGACGAGTCGGTCCCCTACTACCGCCTCTTCCCCTACCGCACTCCGTCCCTCCCCCCGCCACCGCTCTTCCTTGTGCCAGGTCCCCCCCCGGTAGACCCCCTCCCCCCTCAGGGTCCTGCCCCTTCAGGTGTGTCCCAGGTAGACGCAGTCGAGCCTGTCGAGGTTACTGGTGACTCTGGTGCTGCTGAGGGTGCTGAGCCTGGGGGTGCTGACTCTGGGGGTGCTGAGCGTGTGGGTGCTACGCCTGGGGGTGCTGAGCCTACGGGTGCTACTACTGGGGGTTCTGAGCCTGGGGGTACTGAGACTGGGGGTGCTGAGCCTGGGGGTGCTGAGCCTGGGGGTGCTACGCCTGGGGGTGCTGAGCCTGGGGGTGCTGAGCCTGGGGGTGCTACGCCTGGGGGTGCTGAGCCTGGGGGTGCTACGCCTGGAGGTGCTGAGCCTGGGGGTGCGGAGCCTGAGGGAGCTGGGCCTGCTCGTGTGGCGTCTGGCGGTGCTGGGCCTGGAGGTTCTCCGGGTGCTTCGTCTCGGCGGGAGCCACTCTCTCCACAGGAGCTGCGCGAGTGGTTTGCCCGGCGCTGGAGGCGTGCTGCTGGAGCTGGAGTTTCTTCGGCTGCTGAGGGTGCTGGTGCCGCGGGTCCCGGAGGTGCTCGTACTGGGAGTACTGGAGCTGCTGGGCCTGCGGGTACGACTGGAGCTGGAGCTGCTGAGGGTGTTGGCGCTGAGGCTACTGCTGTCGGTCCTGGAGGCGGTCCTGCTGGGGGTGCTACTGGTGCTGCTGGAGGTGCTGGAGCTGGAGGTGCTACTGGCGCTGGTGCTGCCGCTGGGGGTGCTGGTGCTGTCCCTGCTGTGTCTGGCGTCGCCGCGCGGCCTCGGCCGTACTTCGTTCCGCTCCTTCAGCAGGTTCTTGGTCTCCCGCCTTCTACTGGTCCTCCTCCTCCCTTAGAGTGTCCACAGCCTGTCCCGTCACAGTTCCAGTTACAGCCGGCCTCCCCACTGCCTGCTCCTTCCCTACACTGGTCCTACTGGAAGTCTTGCTGAGCGTCGTGAGCCTGCGTCTCGCCCTGCGTCGCCTGTCCGTGCTGCTCGCGCTAGTGGTCGTGGTTCGAGTCAGCGTCCTCCTCTTGTCCCTGGCACGCACCGGATGTCTCTGCGTCCGTCCACTGCTCCTCTGCGTGCCCCTTTGCCTTCCCCTCCTGAGTCCTCTCTTCCTGCTCTTCCCGACCCGGAGTCGGACTCTCTTCGTGCTGCCAGTCCTACTGTCACGCGTCTCCTTGCTACTGTTGTCACTGACCCTTCCTTTGAGTCCTCTGCTGCGTCTGCCCTCGTTACTGAGCTCGTCGACTTTGCTGCTCGCTGTCGTCTAGACTACGCTGCTAGTCTTGTTGCTGAGTCTGAGTCTGTCTATCCTCCGTCCATCGGGGGTGAGTGTGCCCTTGGCACGGACGTCCTTGAGGACAGGCAGGAGGAGTTCCAGTGTTTGGCTGCTGCTTCACCTCATCTCGTGTCCGTACTGCTTACCCCTGAGGGAGACCCGGATGCACTTGACATCCCGACTCCGCGCTCTTACGCGGAGGCGATAGAGGGTCCCTACTCCTCTCAGTGGCAGGCAGCTATGGACGCAGAGATGGCTTCCTGGAAGTCCACAGGCACCTACGTTGACGAGGTTCCCCCGCCTGGGGCGAACATCGTCAGTGGCATGTGGATTTTCAGGGTGAAGCGGCCGCCGGGTTCTCCGCCTGTCTTCAAGGCGCGTTACGTGGCTCGTGGCTTCAGTCAGCGGCAGGGAGTTGACTACTTTCAGACCTTCTCTCCCACCCCGAAGATGACCACTCTTCGGGTACTGCTGCACATAGCTGCTCACCGCGACTACGAGCTGCACTCTCTTGACTTCAGCACTGCTTTCTTGCAGGGCAGCCTGCACGAGGAGATCTGGCTGCGTTGCCCACCTGGCTTCACTGAGTCTTTTCCTCCTGGCACCCAGTGGAGCCTCCGGCGGCCAGTCTACGGTCTCCGCCAGGCACCGCGTGAGTGGCA
This sequence comes from Closterium sp. Naga37s-1, assembly GCA_947471745.1. NCBI lineage: Eukaryota > Viridiplantae > Streptophyta > Zygnematophyceae > Desmidiales > Closteriaceae > Closterium > Closterium sp. Naga37s-1. The sequence continues at coordinate 164,067 of CANJKZ010000171.1, read as the reverse complement.
CGACACACTGAGGACTACACTTGCGGCTCTTGGGTTTGCTCCCTCTACTGCCGACCCGTCGCTGTTTCGGCGCACCGACACCTCTTTGCCGCCGTTCTACATCCTAGTGTACGTCGACGACTTGGTCTTTGCCACTGCTGACACTGCTGGACTCGCCCACGTGAAGTCAGTGGCATGTGGATTTTCAGGGTAAAGTGGCCGCCGGGTTCTCCGCCTGTCTTCAAGGCGCGTTACGTTGCACGAGGCTTCAGTCAGCGACAGGGAGTTGACTTCTTCCAGACCTTCTCTCCGACCCCGAAGATGACCACTCTCTGGGTTCTGCTGCACGTCGCCGCTCAGCGTGACTACGAGCTTCACTCTCTTGACTTCAGCACTGCTTTCCTACAGGGCAGCCTGCACGAGGAGATCTGGCTGCGCCGCCCACCAGGCTTCACTGGGTCGTTTCCTGCTGGTACCCAGTGGAGCCTCCGGTGGCCAGTCTATGGTCTCCGCCAGGCACCCCATGAGTGGCACGACACACTGAGGACTACTCTTGCTGCTCTTGGGTTTGCTCCTTCTACTGCTGACCCATCGCTGTTTCTACGCACCGACACCACTCTACCGCCGTTCTACGTTCTCGTGTACGTAGACGACTTGGTCTTTGCTACTTCTGACACTGAGGGACTCGCCCACGTGAAGTCGGAGCTGCAGAAAAGACACACGTGCACAGACCTGGGTGAACTGCGCAGCTACCTTGGCTTGCAGATCACCCGGGACAGAGCACGCCGCACCATTACCCTGACTCAGTCACACATGGTGCAGCAGGTCCTTCAGCGCTTCGGCTTCACGTACTCCTCGCCTCAGGCCACTCCTCTGCCTACTCGCCACTCGCTCTCAGCTCTGCCTTCGGATGAGTCCATAGAGTCGAGTGGCCCGTACCCAGAGCTTGTTGGCTGCCTCATGTACCTGATGACCTGCACACGACCTGACCTTGCATACCCTCTTAGCATTCTCGCACGCTATGTTGCTCCTGGGAGACACAGACCGGAGCACATGGCTGCAGCGAAGAGGGTGTTGCGCTACTTGTGCAGTACGTCGGGCATGGGGCTTGTGCTTGGAGGGCAGAGTCCAGTGGTCCTCACTGGGCACGTAGACGCTTCTTGGGCTGACGACCAGGCTACGCAGCGGTCGTCACAGGGTTACACCTTCAGCCTTGGTTCCGGCTCTGTTTCGTGGCGGGCTACCCGCTCGTCTTGTGTTCTCGGCTCCAGTTGTGAGGCTGAGATTTACGCCGGGGCCATGGCTGCACAGGAGCTTCGCTGGCTCACCTACCTGCTGACTGACCTTGGAGAGCCGCCTCGTTCTCCTCCAGTGCTGTACGTAGACAACAAGGCCATGCTGGCCTTGTGTCGAGAGCAGAGACTGGAGCACAGAACGAAGCACATTGCTCTCCGCTACTTCCTTGCTCGTGAGCTACAGCAGCGTGGTCAGCTGCGACTTGCGTACGTGGCCTCTGAGGCAAACACTGCTGATATCTTCACCAAGGCACTTGCGCCTTGTGATCATCAGCGCTTCTGTACTCAGCTGGGTCTTGTGCCTACCTTGCCTCACTTGCTCACCCCTTGACCTTGTTTGTACTGTTGCATATATATATACACCTGCTCTTGCTTGTCTAGTCTTATATATATATGTAATCCTGCATGTGAACTGGCCTTGTGGCCTTGAACTTGTGCTCGGAATGTGTGGTGACTTTGTGATCCACCCTGAGCTTGCTTTGCTTTGCTTTGCTTGACTGGTCTTGTGACCCCTTGTTCTCCCCCACTTTGCCTATGGGGGTGTGTCAGAACATTATAGCTTATACATTTGTGTAGGCTGTAGTGGGGTAGCCCATAAGGGGTACAACCCAATTAGGGTTAGTACTTGTACCCAACTCTTTCATAGTTCAATCATTCTCGTTCACTTCTCACACCGTCATCGCCCGGATATAAGACATATTTGTCTTATCTTATACACTAGAAGCAATGCATGGGTTGTCTTGTAATTGGGGTGGTTTAGGGTGTCTTATAATTCTTATCAATGGACAAAGAACTGTTTAGAAGATTCCCCCTCGTCATAAGATTACCTCTAACCCCTACACGCATACACACCGACATGCGTCTTATAGTCAGGAGCACCTATTTATAAGATGCACCCATTTTAAAGGCACCCCCTGTCTTCAATTTGACACTGTCTTGTATCCGGGCGATGACGGTATTACACTACGTGAGTAACCGGTTTCAAAACTTGTAAGCTGTAGTTGTGTTTCGCATTTTCTTATGTCTAACATTGTCTTGTTTCACATGCGCCACAGATACGGCTTCGGGCAGCTGACGCAGTCGATGGCCACGTGGTTGCACACAACGCAACTCCAGCACATCCTTTCAAGCCTGTACCTCGGCGTTACATGTGACGAGAGCACAGGTGAATTGGTAGAAGGCCTGCGCTTCTATCTGGGGCGATACGGTAGTTGTTATTGCTATTGCGCGTCAGCTTTTACTGGCACAAATTCGATTTTTGACACACTTTTTGTGTCAGACTAGAGTGCTGACACAGATCTGACGTGCCGCTCGCGCAAAATTTGCACACGAGGGGTGTTTTTTGTTACGAATATAAGACCCCCCCGCCCCATATTGAGCCGTACACTCTAAATAACAGATTGGTAGTTGATAAATAAGGGTACTCGGGACATAAAAACTACTGCCACCCTAGCATTTTTTTTTGCATTTGTAGAGAGTCCCCCGGGTCCTATAGCTGGCATTCTACGGTCCGCCCTGAGTTGTTACTTCTCTTGCTTGTGTGATGCCCTCACCTAGCCTATGGGGGCGTGCCAAATTATTAATGTGCCTGTTAATTGTTAGGCTACAATGAGTTGCTCTTTAGAGAGTACAACCCTTTTATGGTTGGCTATTTGTATCTCATGTCAAACTATATTTTGTATGCTCTAGGCTGTAGTGGGGCATACTCTAGTGAGTACAACCCCTTAGGGTTTCCTACTTGTACTCTCATCCTACTCAATGCACACATCACTTCTTGACATGGTTTCAGAGTAGGTCCCGGTTAGGACCAAAATTTTTAGGGCCCACCGTATTCGTTCCGCTCTGCCCAGCAGTCCCTGTTTTTTTCTTGCCCGGCCCATCGTTTCTGCCCTGCCCAGCATGCCGTCGCGTTGCTGCCCTGCCCTGCCCCCTGCACGCTGCCCGTGTGCTGCCCGCGCCCCCTGCTGCCCACAACACCAGCGCGCCCCGCTGCCCAACGCGCCAGCGCACCCCGCTGCCCAGCGCGCCAGCGCGCCCCGCTGCCTAGCGCGCCAGTGCGCCCCGCTTCCCAGCGCGCCAGCGCGCCCCGCTGCCCAGCGCGCCAGCGCGCCCCGCTGCCCAGCGCGCCAGCGCGCCCCGCTGCCCAGCGCGCCAGCGCGCCCCGCTGCCCAGCGCGCCACCGCGCCACCGCGCCCCGCTGCCAAGCGCGCCAGCGCACCCCGCTGCCCAGCGCGCCAGCGCGCCCTGCTGCCCAGCGCGCCCTGCTGCCCAGCGCGCCAGCGCGCTCTGCTGCCCAGCATGCGGATTGTCATAGATGCGGCACACCTGTTCCCGTTATCGAAGTGCTTGCTACTTACTGGTCCCCCCGAAACAAGGAAGTGTGAGGTTCCTGCTGACCGATGGAACTCTGACCTGCTTCTTGGCCTAGAGGCCACATCAGCCTGCATGCTGGGTTCATCCAACTCCAGCTTGTGCTCTTCATTGGTCTGATTGTGACAGGTAAGCTTGGTCGTTCCCATGTTTCAGGCGTGGATGCTGCACCTGTCTTCAGGAGGACTGTTTGGTGCTCACACTTCAAGGTAGTTTCACCCACTGGTAGGATTCCGTTCCTGTCACTCGTGCCTCTGCGCTTTCCATTTCGCCATCGATTTTCAGATGGCTCCAGGCTGACCAACCAGCGACGGCCTCTTTGTGGATCCGTTACTTCTCAACCTGGTAAGGTTTCTTGTTTTTGTTTTTGCAACTGTTTCCTTGACTCACTTACGCGGAAGGATGTTTCTCCAAGCAGTCTGTTGAGGGTTGATGGGTTGCTGCTGACCTGTTGTTGGAACATCTGGCTCTCTCCTGGTGTTAGAGCTTGGCTCGCTCGTACATGCAGGCTCCTTGGCTCGTCAGTCTGGGGGTGGGAAGCTCTGGATGAGACGTGTAAACCTCCACTTTGCCGCTCCTCCTACGTGTTCACTTGCGAAAGCAACCATGCAACTGTGCGCAGCGGCCATTGCCAAAGCCACAAATTTCTTTCCTCAAATTGGCCTCTCGGCTGCTCTCTCCTCGCCGGATCGCGTCTTCTCACATCAGATCGCTCCGTTCGGTATAAGTCCCCCTCTCCGCCATGGAGGAAGTCATCACTTGGCAAGATGGCCCAATCGCACAACACTGATGTGCCGATGGGGGAGGAAGAGCTCGACGCTTCCTTCTCTGTGGATTCTTTCTTTGCAGACGAGCCAGAATCTCCTGCTGGTCCCTCTAATCCTCCCCCTGCCAAGAAGTTGTGCGGCGAAGGCTCTTCCTCAGCCCCGCCGGCTTCTGCCAGTGGTCCCCGAGCCCCGTTGCCTCGCGGCAACTCGGTTCCCCCAACATCCCAGCCCGCTGCTACCTCGCAGCAGACGAGGTCTGCAACCGAAACAAGCATCGCGACAGGCCCCGCGCTTTCTGGCCCTCTCAACCGCCTCCGGCGCAACCGTGAGAATATCGGTGTGGTTGCCGACTCTCTTGTTCGTGACACGGACTGCTTGACCACTATTATCTTTCCTGATTCTGCTGAGTCGCACCGCTATAAGATTGTGGACCGCATCCGCCAAGGCCTTCGGGGCCGTGATTTCGGTGGTGTGGTTCCCAAGTTTGATCATGCGCCAGGAGAAATCCTGCGCCTCCCTCGTAGGTCGTATTGCAGGCACATCTTGCAGTGGCCTACGAAGGATGCGGCTCTTCATTTCCGTAACGTGCTTCCGCTCACGTACCGTGCTGAGGGTGTGTCCGCAGAGATCAAGTTCTATCAGGACCCCGAGCCCGAATATTCCGCCGCCAGGGCCGCCGGCACTACGCACCTCGTCATCCGAAACGTCCCTATCGGCTTTGCGATAGCCGACATCCTCACCCTTCTCACCAAGGACCGCCGTCCGCCGGCAAGGAGGTGGCTGAAGGAGCTCCGCCACTTCCATAAGGCGTACGATCCTTACGATCGCGGTGGATGATGACCCGCAATTCCTGCAAGTCCCTGCCTTCATTTGGCTTCCCGGGATCCGTGATCTGCTCATCCTCATTTTTTCATCACACTCTTGCGGAGTGTGCAACAGCAACCACCGCGCCCCTGATCACAGTGGGTTCGCGACCGCACGCAAAGGTCGACTGGCGAATCAGTTCCAGATCTCGCTGGGCTAGTTGCAGCATGTGAACGGTATGGCTTTGCCCTTTCCCCTTCTCGATTTCATTACCCGCTCATTGACGAAAGCTTTCGTTTGGCTTGCCGCCGGTCTTTGTTTTAATCGCGTTCTGGCCAATCCTAGGTGGTACACTGCTTACCCTTTTGGTCCTCTCCATGTTGGTGATCTCCCTGTGGGGATAATCCATTTCTTTGTTTTTCCCACTCTCTGTCTGCGTTTTCCCTTCCTGGGTATGCCTCGTTTCTGCTTTGACAGGGAAGCTCATCGGTCAGAACCCTGCTGCTCACGCTTTCAAGCAGGACCCTGGTCTCCTGTACATAGGACTCGAGGGAGACGTCGAGGCCTGCACCTGCGGAGTGTGCTCTTTCTGCTGCGGCTGGGCGCTGGACAGTGCCATGCAGCACCTCAAAACTTCCGCTCACCAGAGTCGTCTGCTAGATACCGTCAAGAAGGCAGCTCCCATTGTGGAGTTGGGGGACACCCCGGCTCACCTGTTTGTTCAGAGGGGTGCCATCGCAAATTTCCTGACCGAGGAGGTGTGAACATGTCTGGCTTGCCTCAGAGGGTCTTAGCCATTGCGTACTTCCATGATAACATACTCTTGCAATGTGCTTTCTTACCATGCGGGGTGTGCATAAAGGATACTTTCTTTGTCTCAATCTGCCTCTCTTCCAATACCACAGCTAAAAACATGGGAATTCACATGCAACAAACTCTACCCCCGTGGATGGGTGTGCACCAGCACACTAGGGGGCTGTTTCTGGTTTTATAATGTTAACACAACTTAAAATCTTATGCATGAATGTAAATGGGCTGAATAAAATCGAGAAGATGGATCTGCTCAAATCTTGGATGAGGAATACCCCGGACATCTTAATCCTCACTGACACCAGGCTCACTAATAATCTCACACGTCTCATTTATAAACTCCGACCCAACGCTTATGCGCAATCTCCCTCGGTGTTTGCAAATGGTAAACCCCAACCTGGAGGTGCTGCCATATTATTTTTCCACCCAAAAATCCGCATCTCTTCACGCTCCTCCTCATGTGATGGCAGGCACCTATTGATTCATTGCAGCTATCTCCAGGAACAAATCAGACTCCTCGGTATCTACGCCCCCAATTACTATATCGACCGCATGCGTTGGTGGCAATCAAACATCGCACCCCTATTTCAGGAACCCTCTGCTAGTGACTGCACCATTATAGCAGGCGGCTTTAACAATGTCGATATGGATCTTGACCGTAACAGGGATCTCACTGCACATGAACAAACCGAGGCAAAGTTTTTCAGCGATTTCATGAAAGAGCAAGGCCTGATTGACTCGTTCAGGCACATTCACCCCAACCTGGCTATGTTTTTCTTTGTTAAGCTTCGGACTAGTGGGCCCCTCCCAGCCGGCTCCAGACTGGACAAAATCTATCTGTCGGATCCTTGGAAGCAACGAATCGGGGAGTCCAAATACCTATCAGTCAACCCGTGCCTCTCTGACCACACTGGTGCTCCATTCATCTCTCTGCGGTTTGACAATCCCAACATTGCCCCCAGGCCATGGCGCCTACCTCAACCAAATCGTTCGTATCTGCCACCATTACAGAAATGACCTCGGCACTCCCTGACCAGTTCAATCCGCCCTCGTGGGACGCATGGAAAAAACGGCTGTGCGCTAAACTCCAGTGGTTCTCACAGGAAGAACGTATAAGAGTCTCCAAAACGACTTCACACCTCCAGGATGAAATCTGCAGATTACAATTGCATATGCTGCGCCAACCTCTGGATGCCACCTCAATCGGCCGCCTAGCCCATCTCGAAAACTGCCTCGTTGCGTACGACTCCTGCAGGGCAAATGAAATAGCACTCAAAGCAAAACTGAAGATTGAAGGCCCTAGAGAAATGGGTCTCTCCTCACTGCTCTTCGGCCTAAATCGCAGGATTAAGGACTCGCTCATTCCCCAGCTTACCCTCCCTTCTGGCGACAAAACATATGACCTCAGAGAGATGTCCTCCCTCTGCACGCAATTCTTCTCCTCACTTTACAGTGGGGTAACCCTGATCAAACGGTCCCCAGCCTTCTGGGACCACATTCACCCCTTTATCATTTCACAACAAAGCTCCATCAAGCTGGCTAATCAGATATCGCTAAGGGAGGTTGAAACTGCAATCTCCAAACTCTCTAGGGGTAAGACACCCGGTCCTGATGGCTTACCTGGGGACTTGCTCGGAGCATACAAAGATAAGATGGCCCCTGCACTACTTAAGCTCTTCTCAACATGTTGGGACTCGCAAGAGCTTCCGGCTTCCTTGCGCACCGGCAGGACAGTCCTTATCCCTAAGAAGGGGAATACGGAGATAGTTGAGAACCTTCGGCCCATTACTTTGATGAATGCCGATTACAAGGTGCTCGCTCTCATCCTCGCAGACCGGCTGCAACACGTACTGCCCCACATCATTAATGCCTCTCAAGCTGCGTTCATTAATGGGAGGAAGATCGGTGACACAATCAATGACACCTTGGATATCATTGACTGGGCGGTAGTGCAACAAACCCCCATGCTGCTTTTTACCGTGGACATTCGCAAAGCTTATGACATGGTTGACAGGGAGTTCATGCTGCAATGCCTATCCCAGCTTGGTCTTCCACCACAATTTGTGACTTGGGTCAGCCTGCTCCATTCCAACACACTCACCCGTGTATCGGTCAATAATATGGATGGCCCCACCTTCGCCGTTGTCACGGGGATGCGACAGGGCTGTCTGCTCGCCCCCCTGTTGTTTGTCTGTGTAAGAGAAGTACTGCAGAGACATCTGTCCACCGCTCTGCCCGGCTTCGCTCTGTCCCGTACCCAACGCAAACTCATGGCCTGCTATGCGGACGACGTGTCCCTGTTTCTCAGTTCCAACCAAGAGCTTGTCACAGCAGTGGACATGATTTCTACCTTTGCGGAAGTTTCAGGGGAGCATCCCAACTGGGACAAATGCTCACTCATCCCCATCCATGTACAACCGGATCAGGTTGCAGGCGCTGGCACTATCCCTATCCGAGGGATGAATGAGGCCGAAAGGATTCTTGGGGTCTATGTTGAACAGGAAACACCCGGTGAAAAAACCTGGGAGCACATCCTTGGCATAGTACGATCCACTTCTGCCTTCCTTGCCAAGATCAAAGCCACCACCAAGTGCAGGAACCTCCTGACCGCAGAACGTCTTTCCTCCTTATACTCCTTTGGTGGACGGTTTCAACCTCCTCCCCCGATGGTTACCTCTCAGCTTGATATAACGGTCGGCAATTTCCTTTCCTCTTCCAAGTATAAAGACTTCGGCCTGACCACAAGAATGATCCCCAAGAATTTTCTGTACAATCGGCAGGCACATGGGGGGGTGGGTGCGACTGCCACTTCCGTTCAAATCGAGGCCCTGAACATTCAGCGTGCGGTCAGAAGATTCAGACCCACACCTTTCGAGGCAGTAGGTCGAGAGTGCATCCCTCTCCCTTATGGAGCTCACTGCTTTCTTGCACACCCGGACATCAAGGACCATTTGCCACCTGATATCCCCTGCAGAGTGCTCGCGGAACTTCGAAGTGTTTTGGCTCTTCAGGTCGTTATTACTCCCCCCCAGTTGGAACCATGGGTCCTAATGGCAGAACCGCTGGCTTTCAATCGGTTCCTGAAAAGGAAAGGCTCCGACTTTCCGTTCGGAAGACTCAAGAACGAAACCTTCCTCCTGCAACAACAGCTGAGAATCGGCAACATCCTCATACCTACCCAAGGTGGCACGCGGCGAATGAGCAAGAAGGAGTTCTGCGCAAACTTCCCCCCGAAGGACTTCCCTTGCGGGTTCAGTATTATCGAGGATATCTACAACGCCATGGACGACAACTGGTGGTCGGTGCTTGAATCGTTTCAACCTGCGGAAGGCTACCTTCAACTTCACGAATGGGCGATTATCAGCAACGAGCGGGAGAATCTGCAGCGGGTACTTCAAGTGGTGGCAATCCTTCCTGACGGGATGGTGCGGTTCAAATCCCATGCAGTTCTACTAGGTGGTAGAGTGGAGCAGCGATGCACACGCCTCTGCACGCTTCCAAAGTCCTCAGTCATCAACGTGTGTGTGCGGGACGACTGGTTGTTCGGCCCCTTTTCCTCTGGCGCAGCGTTGGGTGTCCGGCACGAGCTCATCTCTCGCAAACCCTCACTAGCAGTCATCAAGAAAGCCCTTTACGTTCGGCGTCCGCTCAATCATATCAGTGGGTAGAACCGTGTGCTTCACTCTCCTCGCGACTCTCTTCCGGATCTACAGCACACCTTCCTCAAAGACCAGCTATCCCGCCACAGGGACACTCTTCTTCATCTCTACTACAGGGCCCTCCCCTCCGGTTCAAGAATGCCGTTCTTAGAAGCCCGGGGGAAATGTGTACGATGCAACACGGGAGTAATCGAGTCCTTACCTCACATCGTCTTCGACTGTGGAGCCGCGCCTCAGGTGGTGGAGGCAATTCAACGAACGGCGCAAAGACATCTCTCCACCAACATCCACCACGACGTGGTCTTCTTTCCGCCGCAGGGACCTGCTGGACAAATCGCCCCTTGGAGCATCTTAATCGGTGCGGCTGCACACATTCTCTGGACTGACCGCTGTGAGCAGCACTATGGAAGACAGAGCACGGATAACAACTCGGCCCTACAACGGATCATCGCACTGTTCCTTACGGCCTGCAGAGTCTACTTTGCTTGGCGGAAATATTGGTCAGCTAAAAAACAGAAACGCTCGGCTAACAGGGTCAAGCTAGCAAACTCCACGCGTATGCTGAAATTCGACGAGCGGGGCCGCCCCTCACTTCACCCCTCTCTAGTTCACTCGTGGTTCCTGGGGTATGCCTACAGGCCTCCGTAAACAGATTTCCCTCCTGAAGTTGGGCACGGTGCTACCATGTTACCTGAGGGTTACGTGCTGTTCGGCAACGAATAGGCAATTAATGCTGTTTAGCATAGGCCCTTTCGGCTTTGGTGTTTTTGCCATAATTGTGTAGGCACTGTACAATGGTTACGACCATAATAAAAACCTTAAAACCTGCTGCCCAGCACGCGAACGCGCCCTGCTGCCCAGCGCCCTAGCGCGCCCTACTGCCCAGCGCCCAGCCGCCCTGCTGCCCAACGACCCGTGCCCTGCCCCGAGCATGCTGCCTTGCACGCCCACCTGCCCTGCCCTGCTCGCGCTGCCCGCGCCTGCCCTACCCGCACGCAAGTGCCGCCTGCCGCTGCCGCCCTAGGTGCTGCTGCCTTAGGAGCTACTGCCTTCTGCCGCCCTAGGTGCTACCACCTGCTGCCGTCGCCCTAGGTGCTGCTGCCACCCGCGTGCGCTGCCCCGTGCTGCCCTGTCCTGCACTAGCGCCGCCTTGCCCCGAGTGCTGCTGCGCTGCTACTGCCGCCTGTACTCCTGCTGCTGCGCAGCTGCTGCTACCAGCTGCCACTGCCTGCCATGGCCACTACCAGTGTTCTACGTCAGCGGCAGCCAAGTGTGCAGGAGTCTCTCTCACCGCAGCAGCTTCGCGAGTGGGCTACATGGTGGGGCAGCCCCGGTGGCGGAGCTAGCCATGCTAGAGCTGGAGGTGCTGGTGCTGGCGGTCCTCGTACTTGTCGGCGGGAGACGCTCTCGTCGCAGCAGCTTCGCAAGAGGGCTGTCCGGTGGGGCAGCCCCGGTGGCGGAGCCTGGTGTGCTACTACTGGAGGTCCCTGTGAGTCTACTCCTGCTGGTAGTGCCGCTGGTAGACAAGGAGGTTCTGGTGGTGGACAGCAGCAGCAGCAGCGTCAGCCGGAGACTCTCTCCCCGCAGCAGCTTCGTGAGTGGGCTGTCCGGTGGGGCAGCCCCGGTGGTGGAGGGTTTCGGAGTACTCGTACTGGGGGTGTAGAGGCATCTAGTGGTGTAGAGGCTGCTAGTCTTGGTGCTTTTGACTCAGCTAGCACAGGTGCAGAGACTGAGGAGGCCTTGCACACTTTTAGTCTCGACTCAGGCGCGTCTCGTTGCTTCTTCCGCGACAGCACCACAGTCACACTGCTCACAGTCCCTGTCCCTGTCACACTGGCCAACCCCTCCGGGGGCCCGGTAGTCGTGCGTGGCGCCACTGTTCTCCCTTGTCCGGCGGCCCCTTCTGTCCTCCTCACAGGTCTCCACCTCCCCTCGTTCGCTAAGAACTTGGTGGCTACCTCTGTCCTCCAGGACCAGTGGGTCACTCTCACCCAGCCTGGAGGCGAGCTAGTGGCGATTTGTACAGACTCGCGCACTGGTGAGCACCTCGCCACGTTCACTCGGAGGCCTGGGTCTGGCCTGTACACACTGACCACTGAGTATGCACTGGTAGCTGAGTCAGGTCAGGTAGCTGCGTCGGTTGAGGTCGCTGTGTCTTGTTCGTGTCGTCTCCTCATGCACCAGACTCTCCTCTGACACCACCGTCTTGGCCACCCCTCCTTGCCACGCTTGCGTGGCATGCACTCGCGTCTCCTTATGTCTGGTCTCCCCAGGTCCCTGCCCCCGCTTCCGAAGTTGCTTGCACCGCCCTGCCTTCCCTGCATCAAGGGGCGGCAGCGTGCCGCTCCTCACTCCTCCTCGTTTCCTCCTACCACTGCTCCTCTGCAGACCCTGCACATGGACGTGTGGGGCCCCGCTCGCGTCACTGGACAGGGTGGCGAGCGCTACTTTCTGCTGGTTGTCGACGACTACACGCGTTACACTACGGTCTTCCCCTTGCAGAGCAAGGCGGATGTCCGCGGTTTCTTGATCCGCTGGATCCGCGCTGTCTGTCTCCAGCTTCGCGCTCGGTTCCGTGAGGACCTTCCAGTCCTGCAGCTGCACTCTGACCGAGGTGGTAAGTTTTGCTCCCACCTCCTCGAGGACTTCTGTGGTGCTGAGGGCATCGTCCAGACGTACACGCTTCCGGCCTCTCCACAGCAGAATGGGATTGCCGAGCGACGCATTGGTCTTGTCATGGAGGTTGCTCGCACCTCCATGATCCATGCGGCTGCTCCCCATTTTCTGTGGCCGTTTGCGATCCGATGCGCCGCTGAGCAGCACAACCTCTGGCCCCGTGTCTCCCACCCGGAGACCTCCCCCACTTTGCGGTGGACGGGCGAGGTTGGTGATGCGTCGGCGTTTCGGGTCTGGGGTTCCCTCTCTCTTGTCCACGATTTGCCTGCGGGCAAGCTTTCTCCACGCACTCTTAGGTGCGTGTTCCTTGGCTTTCCCACCGACGCACCGCCCTGGCAGTTTTACCACCCTGGCTCTTGTCGTGTGCTGTCCTCCCGCGACGTCACCTTTGACGAGTCCGTCTGCTGCTACCGTCTTCACCCCCACCGCAGTTCCCCGGTACCCCTTCCGCCTCTCTCCCTCGTGGACGACACCCCCCCCGGTAGCCCCCCTTCCTCCTCCCAGTCCCGCTCCCTCAGGTGTGTCTCAAGTAGACCCACCCCCCTTGGTTGAGCCTTTGGAGGTCTCCTCAGACACCTCTGGCCCAGCTGAGGGGGGTGACCAGACTGCTACCGACACCGTGGCCCCTCGCCGCTCCGCGCGCTTGGGGTTCCCTCCTGGCTTTCCGCCTCGACCGTCTTCACCGCCTCTGCGGCCCGTCGCTGTGGACTCTTGGTGCTGCTGGAGGTGGTGACACTGGGGGTGCGGACTCTGGGGGTGCTGGCTCTGGGGGTGCTGCGAGTCCTATGGGTGCAGTGGGTGCTGGAGGTGCTGCTGTTGGAGGTTCTGCGAGTAGAGGTGCTGGTGGTGCGGGTGCTGGTGGTGCTGGTGCTGGTGGTGCTGGTGCACGTCGGCAGGAGACTCCCTCGCCAGAGCGGCTTCGCGAGTGGGCTATCCGTTGGGGCAGTCCTGGTGGAGGCGCTTGGCGTGCTAGAGCTGCGGGTTCTGGAGGTGCTGGCCCTGGAGGTGCTAGTGCTGGTGTTCCTGGAGTTGGCCGTACTGGAGGTACAGGTGCTGGAGGCACAGGTGCTACTGGAGGTACTGGAGGTGCTGCTGCTGTGGGTGCTGCTGTGGGTAGACTTGGCTCACGTTGCCAGGAGCCTTTCTCGCCGGAGCGGCTTCGCGAGTGGGCTGTCCGTTGGGGCAGCCCTGGTGGTGGCGCTGGACGTGCTGGAGCTGCAGGTTCTTGAGGTGCTGGCCCTGGAGGTGCTAGTGCTGGTGTTCCTGGAGTTGGCCGTGCTGGAGGTACTGGTGCTGGAGACACAGGTGCTACTAGAGGTACTTGAGGTGCTGCTGCTGTGGGTGCTGCTGCGGGCAGTCCTGGCTCACATCGCCAGGAGCCTCTCTCGCCGGAGCGGCTTCGCGAGTGGGCGGTCTGTTGGGGCAAACCTGGTGGTGGCGCTGGACGTACTGGAGCTGCAGGTTCTGGAGGTGCTAGCCCTGGAGGTGCTAGTGCTGGTGTTCCTGGAGTTGGCCGTGCTGGAGGTACTGGTACTGGAGGCACAGGTGCTACTGGAGGTACTGGAGGTGCTGGCCCTGTAGGTGCTAGTGCTGTTGTTCCACGAGTTGGGGGTACTGGCGGTGCTGACACTAGAGGTGCTACTGGAGGTACTGGAGTTGGTGGTGCTAGTCGGCAGGAGTCGCTCTCACCGTAGCAGCTTCGCGCGTGGGCTGTCTGTTGGGCCATTCCCAGTGGTGGAGCTGGTGGTACTGGTTCTGGGGGTGCTGTTCCTACTGGGGCTCGAGGTTCTGGGGGGGTGACTACTCAGCCGCAGCAGTCTGCGCTTCGTCACCTTCTCAGTCTCCCGCCTGCTGCTACTGAGTTCCCGGTTGCTGGTACTACTCCTCCGTTGCTGTTCCCACCGACTGACCAGTCTCAGCCACAGCTACTTCCTGGCTCCCCACTGCCTGCTCCTGCTCCTCACACAGAGGTGACTGAGTTTTGCTCTGAGCGTTGTGAGCCTGCGACTCGTGCTTCCACACCTGTTCGCGGTCGTCGTGTTGCCCGTCCTCGTGCTCCCGCTGTGCCAGGCACTCACCGTATGGCACTTCGTCCTTCCTCTGTTCCACAGCGTGTTGTCCTACCGTCTCCTCCTGCGTCTTCTCTTCCTCACGTTCCAGACCCTTAGTCAGACCTTGTCCGTACTGCCAGTCCGACTGTCACTCGTCTTCTTGCCACGGTTGTGACTGACCCTTCCTTTGAGTCTACTGCTGCGTCTGCCTTAGTTGCTGAGCTTGTTGACTTCGCTGCTTTGTGCCGCCTTGACTACGCTGCGAGTCTTGTTTTTTACTCTTCCTGTCCTCCGGCCGTCGGGGGTGAGCTTGCCCTTGGCTGTGACGTTCTTGAGGACAGGCAGTTTGAGCTGGAGTGCCTAGCGGCCGCTGCACCTCATCTCACGTCCATGCTACTTTGCCCTGAGGGAGACCCGGATGCACTGGACATCCCGACCCCACGCACATACACAGAGGCGATCACGGGTCCGTACTCCTCTCAGTGGCAGATAGCCATGGACGCAGAGATGGCTTCCTGGAAGTCCATAGACACCTACGTTGACGAGGTTCCCCCACATGGGGCGAACATAGTCGATGGCATGTGGATTTTCAGGGTGAAGCAGCCGCCGGGTTATCCGCCTGCCTTCAAGGCGCATTACGTTGCACGAGGCTTCAGTCAGCGTGACGGGGTTGACTTCTTCTAGACCTTCTCCCCCACCCCGAAGATGACCAGTCTTCGGGTGCTACTGCACGTTGCAGCACAGCGCGACTACGAGCTGCACCCCTCGACTTCTCGATAGCCTTCCTGCAGGGCAGCCTTCACGTGGCTTCACTGGGTCGTTTCCTGAGGGTACCCAGTGGAGTCTTCGGCGACCAGTCTACGGCCTACGATAGGCGCCCCGCGAGTGGCACGACACACTGAGGATGATACTTGCGGCTCTTGGCTTCGCTCCCTCGACTGCTGACCCTTCGCTGTTTCTGCGCACAGACACTTCTCTGCCGCCGTTCTACGTTCTTGTGTACGTTGACGACTTGGTTTTTGCTACTGCTGACACTGAGGCTCTGGCCTTAGTGAAGGCGGAGCTGTACGAGAGACACACTTGCACTGACCTGGGTGAGCTGCGGAGCTATCTTGACTTGCAGATCACCTGGGACAGAGCACGCTGCACCATCACCCTCACTCTGTCACACATGGTGCAACAGGTCCTTCAGCGCTTCGACTTCTCGTGGTCCTCGCCACAGCCCACTCCTTTGTCTACCGGCCACTCGCTCTCAGCTCCACCTTCAGACGAGTCCGTAGAGCCGAGTGGTCCGTACCCAGAGCTTGTGGGCTGCCTCATGTACCTGATGACGTGCACACGACCTGACCTCGCGTACCCTCTCAGCCTCCTGGCTCGCTACGTAGCTCCTGGTAGACACCGAAAGGTGCACTGGGAAGCTGCGAAGAGGGTATTGCGTTACTTGTGCAGTACATCGGGCATGCGGCTCGTGATTGGAGGACGTGGTTCAGTTGTTCTCACCGGTCACTCAGACGCTTCTTGGGCTGACGACCAAACGACTCACCGGTCGACACAGGGGTACAGTTTCAGCCTCGGCACTGGTTCTGTCTCGTAGAGGTCCACTCGCTCTTCTTCTGCACTTAGTTCTAGCTGTGAGGCCGAGATCTACACTGGGGCTATGGCTGCACAGGAGCTCCGCTGGCTGACCTACCTGCTGACCGACTTGGGTGAGCGGCCTCGTTCTCCTCTAGTTCTGTATGTCGACAACAAGGCCATGATTGCCTTGTGTCAGGACCAGAGACTGGAGCACAAAACGAAGCACATTGCTCTCCGTTGCTTCCTCACGTGAGAGCTGCAGCAGCGTGGTCGGCTTCGTCTTGCTTACATGGCCACACAGGCCAACACTGCTGATGTCTTCACCAAGGCCCTTGGGTCTAGTGATCAGCAGCGTTTCTGCACTGCTCTTGGGCTTGTGCCCACTCTGCCTCACCTGCTTGTCTCTTGATCTTACCTTGCACTTGCTATACTCTGATATATATGATTATAACTGCATGTTTGCTCTTGCTAGGTTGTGATAAGTGTACTGCAATTGCTTTTATAAACTCTGCATGTGAACTGGCCTTGTGGCCGCTTGCTTGTGCTCAGAATGTGTGGTGATCTTGAGATCCACCCTAAACTTTGCTTAGCTTTCTCTTGCTTGACTGGTCTTGTGACCGTCTGTTGTGTTTGCTATCCCCCACTTTGCCTATGGGGGTGTGTCAAACTATGTTTTGTATGCTCTAGGCTGCAGTGGGGCATACTCTAGTGAGTACAACCCCTTACTTGTACTCTCATCCTACTCAATCCACACATCCCTTCTTGACATCTCATCCTTGCTATTCATTCACTACTCCGCTCGCACTACTCTTGACAGTGAAGTTAACCACGTTAGGAGGAATAACCGAGTCTCCAAAAAAGTGTTGTTAACAAAGAGAGTTCCCTAACCTACAGGGTTTGGGAGACGGTTCACTCTACACCACAAGTTCTCCAAACCCACGAATGTCTTCTACATGACTAGTGCATAGATCAAACCAAATAGCCCTGTAGCAAACCAAATCGTCTTGTAGCAAACCAAATAGCCCTGCATCAAGCCAAATAGCCCTGCAGCAAACCAAATAGCCCTGCAGCAAGCCAAATAGCCCTGCAGCAAGCCGAATAGCGCTGCAGCGAACCAAATACTAGTCCTGCAGCAAACCAAATACTAGCCCTGCAGCAGTCCTGCGGTAAACCAAAAAGCCCTGTAGCAAAGCGAACAGCACTGCAGGCAGGATAGTGGCCGTCCAGCAGGTGGGCAGAATGGATGCAGAGGTAGCCGTAGCAGTTGGCGATGTTGCTCGTGTAGCACTGCAGATTGACGCAGCGCCAGTCATTAGGGCACATCTGTGGCGAGCCGGTGCGGCACACCACATCTGCACGCACAAGCAGAGGAACAGGTGGGCAGGGCAAGGGGAGAGGAGAGTGAGTGGCAAGGTGAGGCAATGCTGAGGATGGCAGTGCTAGTCGCACGTGCACCAGTGGCAGCAGCAGCACCCCCCTGAGCACCGGTACTCACTGACGCAACCCAGCGGCAGAATGGCTGCGCCGGCAGTGTTGGGCGTCCCGGCGGCAATAAGCGACGAGGCGTTGGCGGTGCAGACGCCGTTGCCGTAGCACAGCATGCCCTGGCCTGCGGTGGCCTGGCACAAGTTGCTGCAGCCGGATGTGCGCACGTGGTGACGCTCTGGAAGCAATTGTTGCTGGCGCCGCATGATGTGGCGGTGTTGGCCGGGAAGGAGCCCGAGAGGAAGTTAAAGCCCACGTCGATGTCCTTGAGCCCCGCGGCCAATGGTGGCACACGGTACGTCAGGTAGTTGTAGGACAGGCCACTGGTGCAAGGAACAGGGGAGACAGGAGGGAGAGGGGGAGGCAAAGTGCCGGTTTAAGAAGACTGGAGGTGAGAGTGGATGGAGGAGAAAGAAGCAATAGGATTGAATCGAGATCAAGGTTTGCTTAGCAGTGGGCAAGTGCATGGCAATGAGAAGGCGGTGATTGGAGAGGCACTGACAGGGTTGTGAGCTTGGGCATGGCGACGAGCGCAGGGGGCAGACTGCCGTAGAACCAGTTGAAGTCGAGCAGGCTGCAGGAGTGGCACATGCCGCACATGCAGATACAGGCCCACACATGCACATGCACACACATGCACATGCACACACGTGCACATGCACACACATGCACACACATGCACATGCACATACAAGCACATGCACACACATGCACATGCACACAGAGACACACAGCAACCCCTCGTTATGGCGAAGTGCACAGAGAGGTGCAGCTGGCAAGGCATGGTAGCAAGACAAGAGCAGAGGCAGTGGATCCACTGCATTGGGTAGTGGGACATGCACTTGAATCACGGCACTGGTTGGGAGGCGACTCACAGCACTGCGAGGTTGGGCAGCGAGGGAATGAGACTCGCAAACTCCTCAAGACGCTTGTTGAGGAGGTTCGACTTGAGTGAGCTGTGCGGCACAGCCAGTTCCACAGGGTTGGGGGAGGGTACGAGGGGAGGGAGGGGAGGGAGGGGAGGGAGGGGAGGGAGGGGAGGGAGGGGAGGGAGGGGAGGAAGGGGAGGGAGGGAGGGGAGGGAGGGGAGGGAGGGAGGGAGGGAGGGGAGGGAGGGGAGGGAGGGGAGGGAGGGGAGGGAGGGGAGGGAGGGAGAAGGGGAGGGAGAGGGACATGGTTGAAAGGTGAAGGGTAGTTGCAAAGGTCGAATGGGAGGAAGGTAACCATTCCACAAGCAAACCGGCTCCAGGCAGGACGCAAGCGGGTGCTACTGTAGTTGTGAGCGCTCTGACATGCAAGTGCTTACAGATTTCAAAGTACTTGCACGAATGTGAGTGCTCACACAGATGTTAATGACTACGCATTTGTGAGGACTTACATGAATGTGAGCGCAGTGAGCTTGGTGATGTCAGCATGCAGAATGCCAGTCAGCTTCTGGCTGTCCAGGGAGCTGAGGGATGGAATCGGGGTGACGCAAGACGGCAGGAAGCAAGTGGAGTGAGTGAAGGGGAAGCAGGCCATGGTGGGACAAGGATGGAAAACCGATATTGGGGGAAGAATGATAACTTCACGGGGTGGCAGTAGTCCCTTCCCTCTTTCAACCCTGAAATCCCCTTGCTCCTCCCTCTGCCCGCGTCTCCCTGCTTCCCCCTACAGCTACTGATGCTCACATCTTGACGGGGGTGCCCAGGGAGTTGCACTGCACGCCCGTGAACCCGCCACCGCCCGTGCTGCCAAGGGCTGTGCACGTGGAGGAGGTCGCCCAGTCCGTGTATGTCACGCCCAGCGCCGCCTTGACGTTCATCAGCGCCGATGCTGGTGGAATGAGGGTGGTTGGGCACATGGGGAGAAAATTGGTGAAAGGCGTGGGCATGCACATGGGGAGCATTCTGACGCCGTTCCTTGAGCGTATGCAGTAAGCGAGAGAGATGCATATTGCCATCAGCAGCACTGCCCAGCAGCACTGCACAAGCAGGCGCGACACGCAGTGCGAATTGTACCTGCGGTAGCGTCGGTAGTGACTGGCGGCACGGGTGGGCAGCCCACAGCAAGCTGAGGCGTGGTGGGCGAGGGCAGCACAGTTGCGGCCTTCACAGCGGTGGGGTCGGGCTGGCAGGGAACGGTGCCGCCACACAGCACGCCCGTGCCGTCCGCGCTGCCGCAGATGGCGCAGGAGGCGCGCTGCACCGTGCCCGCATTGTTGTTGGCCTTGCAGCCCGACGCGTCCTTGTAGCAGTTGGAGCGCGCGGAGCAGAGGGACCAGGCAACATTGGGGAAGGTGCCGGTGAGGTAGTTGTACTCTGTGTCCAGGATCTTGAGAGCCGTGCCCACCGCTGGCAACGTGCCCGTCAGGTAGTTCCACCCCAGGCTCCTGCGGTGCACACACGAGGGGAGGCGGGGGAGAGGCGGGGGAGAGGCGCGGGGGAGGCGCGGGGGAGGCGCGGGGAAGGCGCGGGGGAGGAGAAGCAAGAGCGGAGGGAAGGTTTGCGGGAGTGAGGGACGTGTGGTGGTAGAGGCAAGAGAGTAGTGGGCTTATAGCATGGAGAGGGTGAGCTTGAGTGGAGTCTAAGTGGTGGGCTTACAGCAAGGTGAGGGCCTTGATGGCGGTGATGGAGGCCGGTACCGAGCCCGAGAAGAAGTTGTAACTCATGACTCTGTGGCGTGGGGCGGAGAGAGACGAGGCGATGAGGGAGAGAAGAGGGGAGGGGGGAGAGAAGAGGGGGAAAGGAGAGAAGAGGGGGAGGGGGAGAGAGGAGGGGGAAGGGGAGAGAAGAGGAGGAGGGGGAGGGGAGGCATCCAAACAGCAGGTTAGGGATGCGGAGAGGCGGGCGGAAGGGGTGAATGAGAACGGCTACGAACAAGCTTTGTGGTCTGGGAGCACCGGGAGAAGCAAGAGCGAGCAGGGGGACGCGGGTGGTGGGGGAGCGTACATGGAGCCCAGAGCAGTGAGGCCGGTGAGTGGCGAGACAAATGGGTCCAAGGGGCCCGAGAGGAAGTTGTTTGAGAGATCCCTGTACGAAGGCAGAGGACGGAGAGGGGGAGGGCAGAAGTGGGGAGTGGGCGGAATGAGGGGATGGGAGGGATAGGGGACGAGCCCGAGCGAGTCCCCTTGTGGGGGTGCGGTGGTGTGCCGAGAAGCAGATTGAAGAGAAGCAGAGAGAGAAGAGAAGCAGAGAGGGAAGAAGTAGAAGAGAGGGAAGAGCAGCAGAGAGGGAAGAGCAGCAGAGGGGGAAGAGCAGCAGAGAGGGAAGAGCAGCAGAGGGGGAAGAGAAGAAGAGGGGGAAGAGCAGTAGAGAGGTAAGAGCAGGAGAGAGAGAAGAGAAGCAGAGAGGGAAGAAGTAGCAGAGAGGGAAGGGCAGCAGAGAGGGAAGAGCAGCAGAGTTGGAAGAGCAGCAGAGTTGGAAGAGCAGCAGAGTTGGAAGAACAGCAGAGCGGCACTGACAGTGCGGTGAGGGCGGTGAACTTGGAGATGTCGGGGTGCATGATGCCGCGCATGAGGCGCTGCTTGAGGTAGAAGTCCACCACGATGCCCTGTGGGCTGCAGTACACGCCTGACATGTCGTCCGGCCCCCTCACTTGATTCGTCACACAGCACAGCGTCTGCACGCCCCACCCCTGGTGCGGCACTCCCAGTGCCGTCTTGAGGTTCGCCAGAATCGGCACTGCCAGGAGGGAGGTGTGCAGAGGGGGCCCGGGATGCAGGGATGCGGAGAGGAGAAGGAGAGTGGGTGGCAGGGAGGTTCACATAGAGATGGCAGAGTGCATGGCAAGCAGGGCAGGGAGAGAGGATGGCGCAGCCGAGGAGCACAGAAAGGAGGCACAGGGAGGAGGCACAGGGAGGAGGCACAGGGACAGGGGGGAGGCACAGGGAGGAGGCACAGGGAGGAGGCACAGGGAGGGAGGCACAGGGACAGGGGGGAGGCAAAGGGAGGAGGCACAGGGAGGATGAACAGGGAGGAGGAACAGGGGCAGGGGGGAGGCACAGGGGGGAGGCGCAGGGAGGAGGCAAGGGACGCACGGGCAGCGGGGTCGAGCCGGACGCCGGTGCAGCGCATGGGCAGCACGCCAGCGGATGCGCTGTTGGGTGACTTGATAGGCGCCACCGAGTCGGTGTTGGGCGCACACACGCCGTCCCCGCACAGCAGCGCGGACGCACTGGCAGCGCCGCAGATGGCGCAGGCAGAGGAGGCGCGCTGGGCGGAGGAGCCCGAGGAGACACACTTGGAGGCGTCTGTGAGGCAGTTGCTGCGCGCGTCACACATGGTGGTGGCCGATGCTGGGAAGGTGCCCGCCAGGAAGTTGGACGCCACGTTGAGCGTCTTCAGGGCCGCCGCGGGGGCGCCGGTGATGGTGCCGGTGAGATAGTTGAACTGCACGTTGCTGTTGCTCCAGAAGCAGGGGTCGGAGGGTAGAAGGGTGGGGGAGAGAAGAAAGAGGGAAATGGTGAGTGGCAGACATGCATGGTGGTTGGAGGAGTTGGGGTGTGGGTGGTGGGATGACATGAGGCGGATAGACACCAAGAGATGCTTGCACGAATGTGTGATGTGTGACTCTGTGTGGGTGTGTGTCAATGCTTATGCATGCATGCGTGTATGTGTGCATGTGTGCATGTGTGCATGTGTGTGTGTGTGTGTGTGTGTGTGTGTGTGTGTGTGTGTGTGTGTGTGTGTGTGTGTGTGTGTGTGTGTGTGTGTGCATGCGCACATATGTGTGCCACTTACAGTGTTGTGAGGGAGGAGAGGGTGAGCAGATAGGACGGCAGAGGGCCGGAGAACCAGTTGTAGTTGAGAGCGCTGTTTGGTGACGCGTGAAAACGTGGAGGGTGGAGAGGTGAGGGATGGAAAAGGTTGGAGAAAAGCAAACGTCAGAGTTAAGGTGGATGGAGGGCAGGTGGATGCGGTAACAGGGAAAGCAAGAGAAAGGATGGAAGGCAGGGCAAGGAGGACCGGGAGGGCATGGAGGACCGGGAGGGCAAGGAGGACCGGGAGGGCATGGACGGCAGGAAGGCAACGAGGGAGGGTAAGGGAGAGCAGGGAGGGCAAGGCGGGGCAGGGCAGGAAGCAAGGACAGGGCGGGCAGGGTGGGCCGGGTGGGCAGGGCACTGACAGGTGTTTGAGCGCCTTGAGCGTGGAGAGCCCCGTGGCCCACTCGCCCAGGCGCGCCTCCAACAGGTTGCCCGCCATGTTGCTGTGGGGGGGGGGGGGGGGGGAGGAGGAGGAGTGGGGGGGGAAGAGGAAGGAAGGATAGGAGACGAGACGAGGGTCACGGAGGGTGGTTGGTGCGCATGGGCATGGCACACGCATCCATGAGCAAGTTGCATGCTGCATGGAGAGCAGAAGAGGAGGGTTGTATGCGTGTGGCAAGTGGGTGATGCGAGTGAGAGCAGGTGCAGGGGGGGATGGGGGGGGCTCACATCCTGGTGAGGGCAGTGAGCTTCGTCACGTCCGCAGGCAGACTCCCTCTCAGCCCGCTGCTCGGCAGCTCCCTGCAGTGACGTCAGCACGTCATCAACACACCATGCCACCATGCAGCATGCCAGCATAAGAAACACACAGGAGAAGGAGTGAGTCAGCAAATCATTGGAGCAATGACGGGCTGTGGGAACAGCAGCGAAGTGACAAAAACTGAACTCCCCATCCTCTGTATTCTCCCCAAGCATTAGTATCACATCATGCGCATGGGCATGCATGCATGGCACAACATGCCCACGGGCATGCATGCATGGCACACCATGCGCACAGGCATGCATGCACGGGACACCATGCATAGCGCGCGGCACTCACAGGGAGACGACTTGGCCGGTGGTGTCACAGCCAACGCCCACCCAGCTGCCGGGCATGGGGGGATTGCCTGCAATGTCGCACGGCGAGTCCACCAGCCAGTTGCTCTGCGTCACTCCCAGCGCCGCCCTCAGCACCAGCAGCGCTTGCGCTGTTATCGCACGCCCCGGGGGTAAGGGGGGTGGGAAAAGGAATTGGGAGAGAGAGCGGTGGGAGAGTGGTGAGGAGAGAGCCGGGTGAAAGAGGCAAGGTGCACTGTGTGTGTCATGGCGTGCATGTGTGTGCCATGGCATGCACGTGTGTCATATGTGTGTCAGCCTACCATGTGCATGCAGGCAGCACGTGTCATCTCACCAGCAGTGGCATCAATGGTGGCGGGACCACAGTAGAACGGCTGCAGGGCGGCCGTGAGGCTGTTCACCGTGCCAGCCGCCAGGGGGGCAGACGCGTTCAGAATGCACGGAGCACCGCCGCACAGGGGCGGGGCGGCACTGGTGGTGGCGCAGATGGCGCAGCCGGAGGTGCGCTGCGCGACGCCATTGGCGTTGGTGCAGGTGCCCGGGGAGGAGAAGCAGTTGCTGCGCACGTCACAGAACTGGAAGGCCTGCGAGGGGAAGGCGCCCGCCAGGAAGTTGTTGTTGACGGCCAGGTACTTGAGCTTGGTGGCCACGGCTGGCAGCGTGCCTGTGAGGTAGTTGGCAAACAGACGCCTGCATGGGGCACAGGGGAGATGGATGGGACGTGTGTGGACATATGGATGGAGGGAAGATGGAGTGCAGAATGGGAGAGCAAGTTGGTTGTGTCGATTTGCACCGTCAACCGCGGTAGTGAAGCAACAGGGAGAGATGGCCGAGGGAGGGGATGTTTGCATATGGCACAGACACCTGTTTCTCTCGCCCCTTGCCTGTGTTGGCACCGCCGCATGAATACGAACGACTTGATAGGGGCGTGTAGCACCCGAGGCCAAGAGATCCTGGCACTAAAGCCTACTGCCCATAGCTGCATGTGCATAGGCCTTGTGCAAGCAGTGCGTGGTGGGTGGAGTATATATGCAGCCTGTAGGTGTGACAGGTGTGGTGTGTTTGCTCGGAACTGACATTTCTGTGAGGGACGCCATGTTGAGCAGCGTGGACGGCACGGAGTCGTAGAGGTAGTTGACGTGCAGGTTGCTGGTAGGCCGGATGCACATGCAGGGAGGCACATGCAGGGAGAGGCACATGCAGGGAGGCACATGCAGGGAGAGGCACATGCAGGGAGGCACATGCAGGGAGAGGCACATGCAGGGAGGCACATGCAGGGAGGCACATGCAGGGGAAAATAAGGAGTCGCATGGTGTGTGAGTGAGGTAGGCGGGTGACAAGACGGCAGCGGAAGGGTCGATTCAGAGCCAGGGAAATGCAGTATGAAGAAGCGAATGGGGCTTGTTAGAGGAGGCTGTGAGGCATGTCGGAAGAAGGTGAGAGGAGGAGAAGGGAGAGGGTGAGGGGACGCACAGGGTGACAATGGAGGTGAGCGGCGTGATGCTGGAGATGAAGGTGGAGAGGCGGCCGTACAGCAGGTTGTAGCCCAGGCTCCTGCTCGGGGGGGATGGGGCGTGGAGTGGAGGAGAATGGCGGAGATGGTGGAGGGAATGGGGAGAAAAGGGAGAAAGGGTTAGAAGCAGTGTATGAGAAGAGCGTTGCAGGCCCACAAGTGAATGGGCCAACACGAGAACACAAGAATAGGTAACAGCTGGGAACGAGGTTGGTCGCACATACAGGTAGGTGATGCACATACAGGTAGGTGATGCCTGTGAGTTTGGTCATGTCCGCATGGATGGTGCCTGTGAGCTTCATGTTGTCCAATATGCTGCCATGCCATGGCATCATGCACGGTGGGGAGGTGGAGGGACGGCAGAGGATGAGCATGAGAGGTGGACGATATGGAAGGTGGAGATAGTTGGGGGAGGAGATGACAGAGAGAGCGAGACAGGGGAGGTAAGGAGGGCAGAGAGGCTTACAGGGAGACAACGGCGCCGCTGCCGCTGCACCAGACGCCAGGCCAGGACTTGGGCGCGATGGCCTGCCCGATGATGTTGCACCCGCTGCTGGCACTCCAGTCCGTGTGCGTCACTCCTAGCGCCGCCCCTATGTTGAGCAGCGCCGCCGCTGCTCACAGGACGAGTGCATGGGGACAGCCCGAAGCACACATGAGTGAGCGTCCATGCACGTCCATGCACACATGCCCATGCACACCCATGGGTGCACGCCCATGCACACGGGCACGTGAGCAGCAGGGAAGGTAGCAGGCAGCAGCGCACAGGAGCGCATCACACTGCAAGTGCGTGCAAGAGTGGCATGGCGGAAGGGATGGCAACATGGCATGGTGCAAGGCGAGGCGGCACAAACGGGTGCAGCAGGCGTGGCATGAGCAGGCAGGACAGGAGCAGGAAGGCACTCACAGGAGGTGGCGTCGAGGGGCAGCGCGGGGCACTTGAGGGCGAGGGTGGGCGCGGTGGCGCTGTTAGGCACTTTGGACGCCACATATGCCGAGGGGTCCGGCGTGCACACCGCCCCGCCGCACAGCGGCAGCTGCCCGTTGCTGGACCCACACACGTTGCAGCCGGCGCCTCTCTGATCCACCCCGTCAATGCTGAAACAGGCTTTGGCGTCGAGGAAGCAGTTGGCGCGCGCTGAGCAGTAGGCGAGCGTGGCGGCGGGGAAGGTGCCCCAGAGGAAGTTGTACTCCGTGTCCAGCGCCTTCATTGCCGCCGCTGGCTTGGGCAGCACGCCCGTGAGGTAGTTGTTGCCCAACATGCTGTGTGGTGTGCAGAGAAGCAGAGGCACACCGGAGCACACACAGAGGCACACAGGCACACAGGAGCACACGCACACAGGCACACAGGCAAATACACAGTGGCACACAGGCACACACATACACGCGCACACACACACGCACACACACACAGGCACACGCACACAGGCACACATGGCAGAACCACCCATGCATCAGAAGAGCATGGAAGCAAAGAGTTTGGAACGACGTGAAAGGGACGGAAGCAGTGGGTCAGGAGGTTCAGGAAAAGGGAGGAGAAAGTGGGGCGAGGGCATTACAGGAAGGAGAGGGCTGGCATGTTGACGAGCGTGGTTGGGATGGTGCCGTAGAACCAGTTGGAGTTGATGTGGCTGGTGGGGGTTGGGATGAGGGATGAGGGAGCACATACACACAACACATATGCACATGCACACGTGCACATGCATAGACATGAACATCCATGCATAAGACACGCACGTGCACATGCGCGAAAATAAGGTGTATTGTTAGCACGCAAATAAACAATGTGCTGGGGTGGGGTGCAGTGGAGAGAGAGCACAAATGAAGTAAAGGAGGAGCACGAGAGCAGAGGCCAGGGGCAATAAGGGAGGGAATGCAGGGAGGAAGGGGGGGGGGGGGGGGTAGATAATGGAGGGGCGGGCGGGGGCGTGGCGGCACTGACAGCTCCTTGAGAGTGGCGGTGGGTGTGATGGGCACGATGTAGGAGTCAAGGCGGTTGAAGAAGAGGTTGGACGTCAGCCGCCTGCATGCACAGTCAAGGGGGTGGAGGCCGTGGAGGGCGTGAGGGAAGGGTATGGGCGATGAAGGTGGCAGACAAGCAGACACGAGCGAGAAAGATTGAGATGAGCGGGTGGGCGTGTGTTGCCATGCGGTGACAGCGAGGCTGGCAAGTCCACTGGTCTGGTGCAAGCAGCACAGCCGGTAGGCATGGGATGTGATGAATGCATGGATTGCAGTGAAGGGGCGGCTTACAGCGAGGTGAGAGTGGAGAGCTTGCTGATGTCGGAGTGCACTGTGCCACTCAACAGCTGGCTCCGCAAGTCACTGCATACCACGTCCAGGCAGCACCAAGGGCACACACAGCAGCAGCCGGGGCAGAGAAGGGCAGGGGAGAGATGTCAGTGAGAGACGCTCTGGAGAAGCACCCGCGGCAGACAAGCAAGGTAAGGCGGAGGAAAGGAAAGAGGGTGAGCAGGAGAGGCGACACTCACAGGGCAAGGATTTGGCCAAGCGGCGAGCAGCGCACGCCAGTCCAGGAGCCAGCGATGGGCGTCTGCCCCACGATGGTGCACGACCCCACGGCCCTCCAGTCGTACAGCAGCCCTGACCCCCTCCCTTGCAGCACACGCCGCTGCGGCCCCGCCTTGGGCTTCTTGCCCGCCTTGGGCTTCTTGCCCGCCTTGGGCTTGGTGTTGCTGGCCTTGGGCGCCGCGAGTGTGGAGGCGGTCCAATCAGAGAAGGTGACGCCGAGGGTGGTCTTGAGCGACAGCAGGATGTTGCCCTGTGTGGCGTCCAGTGGCACGCCCACACAGAAGCGCGGCAGCACGGCCGCCGTGGCGCTGTTGGGAGTGCTGCTCGCGAGAGGCGCAGCGGTGTTGGGCGCGCACGTGCCGCCGCCACACACGGTGCCCGAGCCGTCCAGCGTGTCGCAGACAGCGCAGGCAGAGGCGGCGCGCTGCACGGTGCTGAGCGTGGTGCAGGCGCCGCTGCTGGCGAGGCAGTTGCTGGTGGCGGAGCAGGAGGAGAAGCCGGTGCCGGGGAACGTGCCCGACAGCCAGTTGCCGTCCAGAGTGATGGCCTTGAGGGCCGTGCCTGGCGTGGGCATGGCGCCGTACAGGTAGTTGTAGCTCGCAGAACTGTTGGAGGGGGTGGGTGGGGGAGGAGGGATGCGTGTGAGATCGTGTGAGTGGAAACAGGGAGCTTCAAAGAGTGGAACTCACAAGGACGAGAGGCTCAGATGGAGGCTCAGATGGAGGCTCAGGTGGAGGCTCAGGTGGAGGCTCAGGTGGAGGCTCAGGTGGAGGCTCAGGTGGAGGCTCAGGTGGAGGCTCAGGTGGAGGCTCAGGTGGAGGCTCAGAAAAAGAAGAGGTTGCGAAGGAGAAGCGGGTGAGAAGGACAAGAGGGTGAGAAGGAGGAGAGGGTGAGAAGGAGAGGGTGGAAGAGACTCACAAGGTGGAGAGGGTGGCGATGCCCACAAGGGTGGACGGAATGGGTCCTGTGAACCAGTTGAAGTCCAGGTAGCTGCATGGGGTGGTGGCGGAGAGAATTCAGAGGAGAACATGGAAGAAGGTGGGGTGGGTGGTTAAGAAAGAGGCACGAGAGAATTCAGAATGTGTAAGGGCACGAGGAGATGACATGGTTGTGCTGCAGCAACATGGATGTTCGAGGCAAGGCAGTGAGGCGTTGCCATGGAGCTATCACTCACGCTTCTTTCAACAATGTGAGCGCCTTGAAGTTGACAGCAAAGACGTCCAGCCGACCCTCCAGGAAGTTGGACCGCAGATTACTGCCACGGCCGCAGGCGAACACACATAAGGGTAGAGTGAGAAGGGTGGCACGGTATGAGAGGTGAAACGGGGAACGAGAGGAGCCAGACAGCTTCCAGGAAAGGACGGACAGCTGTGAGGCACGCAGCGAGCATGGGTGCAGCATTGCGCATGGGGAGGGGGCAGTGTGTGGGGCAGCACGTGCGCGCTGAGCAGGTAGAGTTGGTGAGAATGCTGTGGGAAGAGGAATTGAAAGAGAAACATGAGGCAAGATAGAGTGAAAGTGGAGGGAAAACGGGAGGTGCATGGCTTCAATGCACGTGCGGGTGCTCACATGTAGGTGAGGGCAGTGAGCTTGGAGATTTCTGCATGCATAGTCCCTTGGAGCCTCTGCTGCGCCAGATTGCTGCACGTTGCCAACAGCCCACACACACACACACACACACACACACACACGCACACACGCACAGCAACACCGTTACAGAGTGCAGTTGATGTTCCGCAGGCAACGCTTTGCCCTGAGAGGCACTCACAGCGACAGCACATTGCTCCGAGAGGCACTCACAGCGAGATGACTTTGCCGGAGACGTTGCAGATGACGTTGGACCAGGCGCCTGCCAGTGGTGGCAGCCCCTGGATGGTGCACGGCGCGTCGAGCGCCCAGTCCGTGAACGTCACTCCCAGCGACGCCTTCATGTTCAGCAGCGCCGCCCCTGGTGGGGGGAGGGGCGCATGGGAGAGGGATGGCGGGGGAGGAAGAGAGCAGAGGGGGGAGAAAGCAGGGGTGGTTGAGCATGCAGCAGTGCTGAATCAATCCAAACGGCATAACGGCGGGGGCTGCTGCAATCCTGTACTCTGCTCACACTCCACCCCTCAAGCGTGCACTCTCCTCTCCACACACACCCCACCACCACACACACCCCACCACCACACACACCCCACCACCACACACACCCCACCACCACACGCACCCCAGCAGCGCACTCACCCCAGCACCGCACTCACCCATGACGGGGTCCATGGACGCGCCCAGGCAGTACATGGCTGCCGTGCCCGTGTTCACCGTGCTCGCTGCAAGCAGCGCCGTGGCGTTGGGCGTGCAGATGCCGCCGCCACACATCCTGCCCGTGGCATCAGGCGTCTCACAGATGGCGCACCCGCCGGAGGCGCGCTGGGCCGTGCCGGCGGGGCACTTGGAGGCGTCCTGCAGGCAGTTGGTGGCGCAGGTGACGGTGGTGGCGGTGGTGGAGGGGAAGGTGCCCACCAGGTAGTTGCTCGACAGGTCGATCACCTTGAGGGTCGCTGGTAGGGCTGCCGGCATGCTGCCCGTCAGGTAGTTCAGGTTCAACCGCCTGCATTGCCATGCCCCAGTGGTGGCCAGCGGTGGACAGCGGTGGAAGGGATTGGCGCATGGGTTGGGGGACGCAGACAAGAAGGGGGGCGGAACAAGGAGAGAAGAGATGGGGAAACGAGGAGTTAACGCGAGCGGTTATGGTGAGGCATGGAGGGATGGCAATGTGTTGATGAGAAAGGGAGTAAGGTTTTGGGTAGTGAGGGAAGGCGCTTACAGTTCTGTGAGGGCGGAGAGGGCGGAGATACTGGCGGGGAAGGAGCCTGAGAAGTAGTTCTGGTGAAGCCGCCTGCGGTTCATGGGCAGGCAGGGGGGCGACAGGGGTGCCGGCAGAGAGGGGTGACGGGGGTGCAGGCAGACAGGGGGTTAGGGAATTGCACGCAGAGAGAGGCTGGAGTGAGCGCAGGCAGGCAGGCAGTCAGGCAGAGTGGCCGCGGGAGAATGGTGAAACAGGGGACATGAAATGCTCGTAGAGTGCGGGGTTAGCTTAGCTTACAGGGAGAGGAGGGACTTGAGGGGAATGAAGGGCGCGAGGAAGGTGTCCAGGCGGTTGGAGAAGAGGTTCACGGACAGGTCCCTGCCACACCGCACCGCAGCACACAGGCATGCACTCGCTGGTGTCATTTGGGCAGTTAGACGTTTGAGAGGAACGCATGGCACGGGCATAGATGGAATTGCAGTGGCGTGTGATGGGAACAGTGTGGTGTGTGATGGGAACAGTGTGGTGTGTGATGGGAACAGTGTGGTGTGTGATGGGAACAGTGTGGTGTGTGATGGGAACAGTGTGGTGTGTGATGGGAACAGTGTGGTGTGTGATGGGAACAGTGTGGCGTGTGATGGGAACAGTGTGGTGTGTGATGGGAACAGTGTGGCGTGTGATGGGAACAGTGTGGTGTGTGATGGGAACAGTGTGGTGTGTGATGGGAACAGTGTGGCGCAGTGAGCTTACAGCTTGGTGAGAGCGGAGAGCTTGGAGGAGTCCGTGGGGAAGAATCCATTCGCTTTGACTCCCGAGAGAACACTGTGAGACACACCGTGGTACACAGGGGAGGAGCCCATGCCACGTGGCATACATACACACAAGGGAAACGTGAAGAACATAGGAGTTCTGACGAGATGCCACACATACGTGCGATGACGAGCATGCACGGTGGAATACCCCATCTGTGATCAATGTGGTTGCCCGCTACAAACGGGGACACACAATGTGGTTGCTCGCTACAAACGGGGACACACAATGTGTTCGGCCAGCTTCACGGTAGCCAGCACGCGTGAGGCTTGCATGGAGCATGCATGAAGCTTGCATGGGGCATGAGGCTTGCATGGGGCATGAGGCATGCATGGGGCATGATGCTTGCATGGGGCATGAGGCTTGCATGGGGCATGAGGCTTGCATGGGGCATGAGGCATGCATGGGGCATGATGCTTGCATGGGGCATGAGGCTTGCATGGGGCATGATGCTTGCATGGGGCATGAGGCATGCATGGGGCATGATGCTTGCATGGGGCATGAGGCATGCATGGGGCATGATGCTTGCATGGGGCATGAGGCATGCATGGGGCATGATGCTTGCATGGGGCATGAGGCTTGCATGGGGCATGATGCTTGCATGGGGCATGAGGCATGCATGGGGCATGATGCTTGCATGGGCATGCACCCCCGTCACATCACAAGCATGCACGTGTGAAGGGAGCGGATGGGGGTTTGCAAGGCAGAGGCGGGCGGGGCGAGCAGGGGGTTGCAGAAAAGCAGGCAGGAACAGCAGGGGGATTTTTTAGAATTCTCAAAAAATGCTCACGAGGGGGGGGGGGGGGGGGGGGGGGGGGGCGTACATGTCGAGGACCATGCCGGCAGGGTTGCAGAAGACGAGGGGCAGGGTGCCGGGGATGGACGCCTGCCCTGCTATGGTGCACGTAGGCTGGGTCCACAGCCCTGGTGCCATCGCCACCAGCGCCGCCGCTGCCATGCACGGTGGGGAGGGGGGAAGCGATCAGGGCTTGTGCATGCGGGGCAAGTCGTGCATGAAGGTGCAAGGCGTGTGTGCTTGAGGTTGCCAATATTTTTGGGCGCCTCAAACAGAGGGGAGCCGATCAGGAACTGTAGTTGAGGGGACAAGTGGTGCATGAAGCAGGAAGGTGAGGGTAGCACTCATGGTCGAGTTGAGAGAATACGTCATCCTTGGAGGGGTGACCGGGAGAAGGGAGGTCGTAACACGCGCCACAAAACGTGAGTGAGGGAGAGAGCATGTGGAAGGTGCAGCCAATCTGAGGCACCTTAAGCCTTTTCAAGCACTCCAGCTCTCGAGGCAAGGAGCTGAGGAGAGCTGCTGAGCGGCTCAAGGTTCAGGGGGTGGCCAACAGCTGTTGAGTGGGTTATCCTGGGTGAGTTCATTTGGTCTGGTTGAGTTACTTTTAGGCAGCGGGCAGTATACCTTGGGTGGATTGGATGGGCACGGGGTCGCAGCGCATGGTGGGCATGGGGTCCCATCTGTTGGTGGCTATGATGGGCGACGGTGTCACCGGCACACATGGGTTGCCCATGCACGCTGTGCCCAGCGCATTGGTCATGCCGCAGATATTGCAGTTGGAGACGGGCGAGTTGGGGTAGAGCGAGTTGCAGGTGGTGTAGGTGGAGATGCAGTTGCCGTAGGCGGTGCAGTAGGTGGCGCTGTTGGCCGGGAACGTGCCCGCCATGAAGTTCCGGTCCACCAGCAGGCGCTTCAGTGCGGTGGAGATGGGTGCGGGGAACGTGCCGGTGAGCGCATTCAGGTTCAGCTCGCTGCAGGTAGGGTGGTGGGGAGGAAGAAGGGGGGAAGGCGGATGAGGGGGGAGGGCGGATGAGGGGGGAGAACGGATGGCAGTATGAAGCAAGAGGGGAGGGCACGGGAGCAGGAGCATAGGGCACGGGAGCAGGAGCATAGGGCACAAGAGGCAGCGGTGGGGGTGGGGCCGGACGACAGATGAGAGGTAAGAGAAGAATGGAGCAGAGGGGATGGCGGATAGCAAGAGGATGGGGAAAGGCACGAGAATAGGGGCGGATGAGGTTGCCTTGGCAGGAGAGGGCAGAGTGGTGGGGCAGGGTCGGCCAGGGTCGGCCAAGGTGGGGCAGGGTTGGGCAAGGTGGGGTGGGGTTGGGCAATGTGGGGCAGGGTGGGGTGGGGCAGGGTGGGGCAGGGTGGGGCACTGACAGGTTGGTGAGCTTGGAGAAGGAGACGAGCGAGAGGGGCACGGAGCCGAAGAAATAGTTGTTGTTGAGGCGGCTGCAGGCAGTGCAGGGAGAGAGAGGGGGCAGGGAGGAGTGGTGAGAGAGGACAGGCTGACTGCTTCCTATCCTGGCAAGCAAGGCTCTCGCAGCGACAGCAGGTTGGGAAGGCTCTCACATCGACAGCATCCTATCCTAGCAAGAGTGGTGAGAGAGGACAGATTGACTGCACTGCATCCTATCGTAGCAAGCAAGGCACTCACAGCGAGAGCATCCTACCCTAGAAAGCAAGGCACTCACAGCGAGAGCATCCTACCCTAGAAAGCAAGGCACTCACAGCGAGAGCATCCTACCCTAGAAAGCAAGGCACTCACAGCGAGAGCAGGCTGGTGGAGAGCTTGAGGGGCGCCGCCCACGTGTCCAGGCTCACTTTGAAGAAGTTGTAGCTCAGATCCCTGGTCGCGCAGCAGCAGTGGGCACGGGGAGGGGAGGGCAAGGAGGGGAAGGGAGGGGTGAGGAGAGAGGGGGAGGACATGATGGTGGTAAGGAGTGGGACTAAGAGGACATGGTCCCATGAGCGCCCACCAGAAGGTAGCATGGGCAGCACTGGGCAAAGGGCTGCATGTGGGCGGCAGCACTGAGCGAAGGGCAGCATGTGGGCGGCACGGGCAAAGGGAAGCATGTGGGCGGCACGGGCAAAGGGCAGCATGTGGGCAGCACTCACAGCATGGTGAGCGTGGAGAGCTTGCTGATGTCAGCATGGAGCGAGCCGGTGAGCCTCTGATTGTTCAGATTCCTGCCAGCATGGGGTGGGGAGGAGGGGGGGAGGTGCATGGTGGGGAGACGAGCTAGGTGCTGGCATGGTCGCATGCACCGATGGCGGCTTGAACAGCAAGAGAGGCAGTGCGTCAGCCCGAGCAGGGCGGGTGCAGAGGGAAAGAGAGAGAGCGCAGCAGCGGGTGAGGGTGCGAAGGCGCTCACAAGTTGACGGGCTGGCCGAGGG
Source organism: Closterium sp. Naga37s-1 (assembly GCA_947471745.1). NCBI lineage: Eukaryota > Viridiplantae > Streptophyta > Zygnematophyceae > Desmidiales > Closteriaceae > Closterium > Closterium sp. Naga37s-1. Next base: position 129,960 of record CANJKZ010000171.1, on the reverse strand, counting down.
AGTTACAGAGCAGGCCGGACCACGAGCCAGCGGCGGGGGTCTGCCCCCTCCACGGTGCAATAGCCGCCCGTGACCGTCCAGTCCGTGAGCGCCACGCTGCCACTGCCCGCTGCCGCCTTGGGCTTGAGCAGCGATGTGGGCGCCGCCCAGTTGGTGAACGTCACTCCCAGCGCCGTCTTGATGTTGCCCAGTGCCGTGACTGGCGCAGAGTGGACGAGAAAGGATGGCTTGAGCGAGGCAAATCGATACAAACGATAAGGACTATTTGGGAGGCAAGGGAAGAACGTCGTATGAGTGAGTGACCAAGGATGATGGCTGCTCAGGTGCACCGTGCATGGAGGATGGTGCGTGATGGCGTGCCATGGAGAATGGTGCCATGGAGAATGGTGCCATGGAGAATGGTGCCATGGAGAATGGTGCCATGGAGAATGGTGCCATGGAGAATGGTGCCATGGAGAATGGTGCCATGGAGAATGGTGCCATGGAGAACGGTGCCATGGAGAATGGTGCCATGGAGAACGGTGCCATGGAGAACGGTGTGCACAAGGCAGAGAGGGCAGCAGGGCATCACCAGCAGTGGCGTCGAGGATGACCCCCGTGCAGTACATGGGCACAGTGGGCGTGGGCACAGTGGGCGTGGGCACAGTGGGCGTGGGCACAGTGGGCGTGGGCACAGTGGGCGTGGGCACAGTGGGCGTGTTTTGAGGCGCCTCAAAAGCAGGGCATTACCAGCAGTGGCGTCGAGGATGACTCCCGTGCAGTACATGGGCGAATAGGGCGTGGACAGCGACGGCACGTCCCCATTGGCCACGGCGTCTGTAGCATCTGGCACGCACAGCCCCCCCCCCGCACATCGTCACCTCCGCCTTCACGCTGCCACAGATGCTACAGCCGATGCCGGGGCGGTTTGCATTGCCGCCGGAGATGCAGCTGCCTTGGGTGTCGAAGCAGTTGTAAAAGCCCGAGCACGTCACGCCGCTGAGCGTGCCGATGGTGCCTGACAGCCAGTTGAGCCCCATTTTCAGGGTCTTGAGCGCTGTGCCTAGGGCGGGCAAGGTCCCCGTGAGGTAGTTGTAGCTCACGTCTCTGACAGGGAGGGCGGCACAACAGAGGCGGGTGGGTGGAGAACAGACGTACAAGGCAGGCAGTGAGAGGGCAGGGGCAGGCAGGCTTGTATTGCAGTGCAGAATGGTACTGGATGGGTGCATGGGGAAAGGTTCTGGACGAAGCAAGTGGAGGAAAGAGGCAGCAAAAAGAAGGAGGCAAGCAGTTGGCATGTAGCGAGAGGTTGGAAGGGGTTGAGAGGTACAGGTTGGTGAGCGTGGGGTGGGTGAGAAGCGCGGATGGTATGGGGCCGGCGAAGAAGTTGAACTTGAGGTTGCTGTGGCGGGCGGGCGGGGGGAGGGAGAAGGCAGGGCAAGCACAGGTACAAGGAGCTTGAGTGAGGGCAGTGAGGGTGAGAAGCACAGCCGCACAAGGAGGGCGTGGGCAAAGGTGCAAGCAGAAAAGCCGAGCGCACTGCTACCATGAGGCCATGATAAACATGAGAGCCAACTCTAGCCCACTTCAAAAAAAGGTGTGGGATGTGGAATAGGGCACGGCACGGGACAGGTGGCAGGGGGCAAGCAGTGGCGACTGACAGGATCTTGAGCGCGGAGAGCCCCTTGAAGGCCGTTGTGAAGAAGGCCAGGCGGCCCTGCAGCAGGTTGCTCGCCAGAGTGCTGATGGACCGAGGGGCGGAGGGAGGGCAAGGGAGGAGAGCAACGGGTTGACGGGAGGGAGGCCAGGGGTTGACGGGAGGAGCATAAGCAAAGGAAGGTGCGCAATGCAGGTGGTGGTGCGAAGGTGAGTGTAGGGAGCCCAGGTGCGGTGGGGAACTCAGGGAGGTGTAAGCGGTGAGGTAAGAACGAGGAGCTTACGGGGAGGTGAGAGTGGTGAGATTACAGGGAGGTGAGAGTGGTGAGCTTACAGGGAGGTGAGAGTGGTGAGCTTACAGGGAGGTGAGAGTGGTGAGATTACAGGGAGGTGAGAGTGGTGAGCTTACAGGGAGGTGAGAGTGGTGAGCTTACAGGGAGGTGAGAGTGGTGAGCTTACAGGGAGGTGAGAGTGGTGAGCTTACAGGGAGGTGAGAGTGGTGAGCTTACAGGGAGGTGAGAGTGGTGAGCTTACAGGGAGGTGAGAGTGGTGAGCTTACAGCGAGGTGAGAGTGGTGAGCTTACAGGGAGGTGAGAGTGGTGAGCTTGGTGATGTCAGCATGAATGGTGCCCTTCAACAGCTGGGATGTGAGGTCGCTGCAGACAAGCAACACAGGAGAGGGGGCACGTGGAAAGGGGACCAATGTGAACCATTGCGGGGGGGGGGAGCATGCAGCAGGATACACGTGCAGTCAAGCCGTGCGTGCGGTCTACAGCCTTCATCCATCCTGCTTCAGCTACTCACAGGGAGCGTGAACGGCAGTGCGACTCACATGCTGATGACCTTGCCGGCGGTGTCACACAGCACCTTGGACCACGCGCCCACCACGGGGTTCTGCCCTGCAATCGTGCACGGCGACGCAGCAGCCCAGTCCGTGAGCGTCACGCCCAGCGACGCCTTGAGGTTCAGCATGGCGCCGCGCATGGTGATCTCAATGGGCCCGCCCTGGCAGAACATGGGCAGCAGCGCCTGCCCGTCTGTGTTGGGCGTGGCTGTGCTGGCCGGCACGGTGGCATCGGGCATGCAGTAGCCGCCGCCACACAGCGCGCCAGCAGCACCGGAGGAGAAGCAGATGCTGCAGTCGGCGCCGGGCCGCTGTGCCGTGCCGTTGGTGTTGGCGCACTTGGTGGCGTCCACGAAGCAGTTGGAGCGCGCGTCGCACGCCGTGAGGGCGGCGGTGGGGAAGGAGCCCGAGAGGAAGTTGCCCGCCACGTTGAGCGCCTTCACGGCTGTGCCCACTGCCGGCACCACGCCCGTGAGGTAGTTGCGGTTCAACTTGCTGCTCGCACCCGCAGGGGAGAGAGGAGGGGTTGTGTGCAAGAGGGAGACATGGGGAGCATGTGGTGAGTAGCACGTGGCAGCAGAGCAGCAGTTGGTTGAGGGGGACCACAGGTGGGGCTGAGAAGGAGCTGGGGCACGGGGTGGGTGGGGCCAAGAGACAGCAAGGGTGGTGAAGGGGGGGAGGGTGGGGGGGGGGGGGGGGGGGGGACTTACACGCTGGAGAGAGCAGGGAGGGCGAGGAGGGCGGAGGGTATGGAGCTGGAGAACCAGTTGTACTGCAGGGCGCTGTTGGGGGGCAGGGCGCATGGGAGGTGGTGGGAGACGGGTAGTGAGGTGAGGAGCAGGAGGTGATAGATGGCACACTGAGACTGCTGGGTGGCGCGATAATATAACATGGAACAGTGGCAGTGATGCTGGTGCTGGGCGTGATGCTGGGCGTGATGCTGGGCGTGATGCTGGGCGTGATGCTGGGAGTGCAGCTTGTGACACAGAGTGGAGTGGAGCACGTACAGCGACTTGAGTGTTTTGAGGGAGGTGAAGAGCGACACAAACACGTCCAAGCGCTGCTGGAATAGGTTGGCACTCAGATCCCTGCATAGAGTGAAGTGCAGTGCAGATACATGGAATCACATTCACACACATGGAATCAGATGCACACACATGGAATCACATGCACACACATGGAATCACATGCACACACATAGAATCACATGCACACACATGGAATCACATGCACACACATGGAATCACATGCACACACATGGAATCACATGCACACACATGGAATCACATGCATACACATGGAATCACATGCACACACATGGAATCACATGCACACACATAAGGAATTACATGCGCACACATGGAATCACATGCACACACATGGAATCACATGCGCACACACACACATGCGTTTGAACGCAGAAGGATAGCATCTTTGAAGACATTGCAAAGGTACTTTCGCAGTTGAGACTTGGAAGGAACTCGAATGTGCTACATGGAAAGTTAAGTGCGGGAGAAAAGGCAGGTGCGGGAGAAAAGGCAGGTGCGGGGAAAAGGCAGGTGCGAGGAAAAGGCAGGTGTGACCATGGTGGCATGAGCATGGCCTTGTGAGGGCATGCATGGATGGGGTGGGGTGGGAGGGGTGGGTTGGGGTGCCGCATATCATGGTAAGCGCTGTGAGCTTGCTGATATCCGTCGAGAAGCTTCCCGTCAGCTTCTGGTTGGACAGCTTCCTGCAGGTTGAGCAGGAGGAGGTTTTGAAAGGCGGGACGGGAGGGGTGGGAGAGAGAGAGGTTGAGTGATGGAGAAGGATGAGCAAAAGTGTGGGCAAGAGGAGGGAGGGAAGTGGGAGTGGTGGAAGATACCCTGGGGCCTGCACGAGGGGGGGTGCTGTTCCAATGATACGGTGTAGCATGTGTGAGGTGGAGAGGAGCACACGCCTGAGTAGGTGAGGGCCGGTGCTGCCATTCCCTTGGGTGGAATGACAGCAGGCGGTGGAATGACAGCAGGCGTGGAATGACAGCAGGCGGTGGAATGACAGCAGGCGTGGAATGACAGCAGCAGTGGACTCACAGGCTGACGATGGCGCCAGCGGAGTTGCAGAAGACGCCAGTCCAGGAGCCGGGCGCAGGGGTCTGCCCCTCCACTGTGCACGCGCCCACAGTGGTAGCCATGGGCACACTGGCGCTCCTCAACACCTTGGGCTTGAGCGCCACTGTGGTGGCCGCCCAGTCCGTGGACGTGACTCCCAGCACCGTCTTCAGAGCCAGCAGCGTCGTGGCTGCACGTGAGAAGAGAGGCGGTGGAGTGGTGTGGTATGGGGTGAGTGGGGATGGGCGCGGAGAGGCAAGGAGAAGGTGGGGGAAGGCAAGGGAAGGTGGGAGGAGGCAAGGGGAAGGCGGGGGTTAGCAAGGGGAAGGCGGTAAGAGGGATCCAGAGAGGGGGATGGATAGCAGGAGCAGCACTCACTGGTGTTGGTGTCCATGGCAACAGGCGTGCAGTAGAGGTTGAGCGGGGGCGAGGAGGCAGTGGGGGGCGCCGTGACACCGGTGGTGTTGACAAGGCAAGCAACGCCGCCGCACAGAGTGCCCTGGCCGCTGGTGGTGCCGCAGATGGCACAATCCGATGCACTGCGCTGGGAGATGCCGAGCGAGGCGCACTTGGAGGCGTCTATGAGGCAGTTGGAGGTGGCGGCGCAGTAGGTGAGTGTGTTGGTGGGGAAGGCGTCTGACAGAAAGTTGCTCTGCACGTCCAGTGACTTGGCGGACGCTGGCACTGCTGGGAAGATGCCCGTGAGGTAGTTGTAGGCCACGGAGCTGGGGGAGGGGGAGGCGGAGGGGGGGGGAGAGAGGGGGAGAGAGACGGGGAGGGTGTTGAGGGTAGGTGGGAGGGATTAGTGGAGGGGAGATGGGAGAGTTGGAGAGTAGAGAAAGTGTGTGAGGGATGGCATGTAATTGATGGGGAGGGGCGGTGCGAGGGACGGGGGAGGGAAGACATGGTGGCACTGGCGCAGAGCACTCACAGCTTGGAGAGCGTGGTGAGGGCGAGCAGCGTGGAGGGGAACTGCCCCGACAGGTAGTTGAACTGCAGAGCGCTGCAGTGACACGCAGGCACGGCAAGGGGGGGAGGGGGAGGGGGGGGAGAGCACAAGGGGGTAAGGGGGGCGTTTAGCAGTGGAGGAAGAGGAAAGGAGAAGAGTGCATGGTGCTGAGAGTGAGTGCGCTGTGCTGGACAGAGGTGAGCATGGCCAGGTGCATGCATGCCCCGGGTAGTGCATGGATGCCCCGGGTAGTGCATGCATGCCCCGGGTAGTGCATGCATGCATGATCTATGGGTGGGGTGCAGAGCGACTCACAGCTCCTTGAGCACGAGGGGCGTCTTGATGGCGGCAACAAAGGAGTCCAGGCGCCCCTGCAGCAGGTTGGACTGCAGGTCGCTGCAGCACACAGCGGCGGGGAGGTTGGTGAGTACAAGGCACGAGGTACAATGGAGAATGGCACCCAGTGAGAAGCGAAACATGGGTGACGGGCGAATCGTGGAATAGGCAGGGCAGAGGGTGAGTGAGAGAGGAGGGTGAGAACGAGAGGTGGGTGAGTGCGAGAGGTGGGTGAGTGAGAGTGAGAGGAGGGTACGAGGACTGACAGCGAGGTGAGTGTGGCGAGTTTGGAGATGTCTGAGTGGATGCTGCCTGCCAGCATTTGCGAGTTGAGGACTCTGTTGAGCCGAGCAGCACACACAATGGCAGGGGGGAGTGAGAGAGGAGATGAATCAGGATGAGAAATTCGAGGTAATAGAAGCATTGCTAGGAAATGGAACAACATATTTCAGGCACAATGCATGCAGGCAGCACATTGCATCAGCATCTGCTCTGCACGGGCTTGCAGATGCCGTGCACTTTGCATTGCACTCACATGCCGTGCACGTTGCACTCACATGCTCAGCACTTTGCCGGTGCCGTCACAGCTGACGCCACTCCACGACCCAGCAGCGACGCCCCCAGGCAGGGAGCAGGGCGAGTCGGCCTTCCAGTCACTGAAGGTCACTCCCAGCGACGCCTTGAGGTTCAGCATGGCGCCCGCATGGACCGTGTCCATCGCAACAAACGCCGCGCCCACGCAGATGAGCGGCAGCGAGGGCGATGCGGCGCTGTTGGGCACGCCGAGAGGAACCAGGTCTGTGGCGTTGACGGTGCACACGCCGCCGTTGCACAGGCGCCCCTGCGCGTTGGTGGTGTTGCAGATGGCGCACGCGGCTGTGGCTCGCGGGAGCTCGGCGGCGCGGTTGGGGTTGTTGCACTTGGTGGCGTCGAGGAGGCAGTTCATGCGCGCGGCACAGCTGGTGAGGGTGAGCGTGGGGAAGGTGCCGGCGAGGAAGTTGAACTGCACGTCTACAGCTGAGAGCGGCGATGTGACGGGGGGCAGCGCGCCCGTGAGGTAGTTGTAGCCCACGGAGCTGGTGAGTGCACAGTGGGGGGGCGTGGTGGGGGGGGATGGGAGCGCAGTGGGGGGGCGTGGTGGGGGGGGATGGGATCGCAGTGGGGGGGCGTGGTGGGGGGGGATGGGAGCGCAGTGGGGGGGCGTGGTGGGGGGGGATGGGATCGCAGTGGGGGGGCGTGGTGGGGGGGGATGGGATCGCAGTGGGGGGGCGTGGTGGGGGGGGATGGGAGCGCAGTGGGGGGGCGTGGTGGGGGGGGATGGGAGCGCAGTGGGGGGGCGTGGTGGGGGGGGATGGGATCGCAGTGGGGGGGCGTGGTGGGGGGGGATGGGAGCGCAGTGGGGGGGCGTGGTGGGGGGGGATGGGATCGCAGTGGGGGGGCGTGGTGGGGGGGGATGGGAGCGCAGTGGGGGGGCGTGGTGGGGGGGGATGGGATCGCAGTGGGGGGGCGTGGTGGGGGGGGATGGGAGCGCAGTGGGGAGTTGTGAGGTCACTTTTCATAAACGGAGTGAATGCGAAGGGGAAAGGGTGGACGGACGTGAGGGGATGGGGACGAGGGGTATGGAAACGCGGCCGAAGCAGAAGGCTCTTTGGGATACCGATAGAGGAGGGGGAGGTGAGTGACAAAAGAAGCAGTTGAGGGAAGGGAACAGTTAAGGGAGGTTACAGCTCCTTGAGGGTGGGAAGCGTGGAGGGGACAGTGGAGGGGTGAGAGAAGGGGGCAGTGGAGTGAAGAGGGCAGGTGGGGCTTACAGCTCGGTGAGGCTGGGAAGCGTGAGCATGAACGCAGGCACGGAGCCCGAGAACCAGTTGTAGTCCAGGTTGCTGTGAGCGTGGGGGTGCGTGAGGGAGCACGGGCGCAGGTGTGTGAGTGAGGGGATGGTAGAGAAGCAGAACAACCAGACATGCACACGGAAGGAAGGCATGACAGCGCGCAAAGCAACAAGAAGACAGGAGCAACCAGAATGCCGATATTCCTGCAGTCTCGTGCAGTGGAGAGAAGCAGGTAGAGCGTAGAGTGACGCACATGAGTTTGAGGTTGGTGAGCAGGCGCAGCTGCGTGGCAACTTCGTCCAGGCGACCCTGGAAGAGGTTGGAGGAGAGGTCACTGCAGGGAGGGGCGGTGGGGAGGGGGAATGTGGCGAGTGGTGGAGAGGAGGAGAACGAGGTGAGTGGGGCACACAACTGGTCGGATAACAACTGGAGTGGGCGGAGCAGAGCTCTCCAGGCACTCTCGTTCGTGTTCAAGTATATGTACATAAACAACTGAAGTCAGCAAGATGGCTGGATGGGTAGACTCGTGAGTGAAGAAGCGACAGGCATGGAGGCGGGCATGGAGGCGGGCTCACATGGCTGTGAGACCAGCGAGGCTGGAGATGGCAAGCGGCAGCGTGCCCGTGAGCTTGCTGCTGGGGAGTTGCCTGGAGGACGAGGTGTGCAAGGGGGGGCACACCCACACCAATGGGAGAGAAGTGAAAAGAGGGGAAGCAGGGAAGCGCTCAGCTGAAGACCCACCCTCCCTTCATGTGCATGCTGAAAGGGCAGGCGGGGGCAGCACGCAGTGTTGCAGAGCATGCAGACTCACAGGCTGTCGGCACTCACAGGCTGTCGGCACTCACAGGCTGACAACTTTGCCGAGGGAGTCGCACTGCACGCCATCCCACGTGCCAGCAACGATGGCGGTGGGCGCCACGGTGCAGAAGGTGGCGGGCGCCCACGTGCTGAACGTCACGCCTATCGCACTCTTCAGCACCCCCAGCACTTGCGCTGCCACGCAGGAGGGGGGGGGGGGGGGGGGGGGGGGGGGGGAGGGGGGAAGGAGGGACGAGATGAGGACGTCACATGGGGTTGAAGGAGGTGGCATGGTCTGTGGTGTGGACTAGGAGCGTCATTATGTGTGTATGGGGAATGGCATGGGTGTAAGGAAATGGCCTGAGAGTGACATGCACGTAGGTAATGATGCGCAAAGAGCGAATGACATGCATGCAGGGAGTGACATGCATGCAGGGAGTGACATGCATGCAGGGAGTTACATGCATACAGGGAGTTACATGCATGCAGAATGTGCTCTCACCATCAACGGAGCTCATGTTGACCACAGGAGATCCTGCACCACAGAGGCATTCAGAGGCATTCAGACGCATTCAAATGCATTCAGAGGCGTTCAGAGGCATTCAGACGCATTCAAATGCATTCAGAGGCGTTCAGAGGCATTCAGACGCATTCAAATGCATTCAGAGGCGTTCAGAGGCATTCAGACGCATTCAAATGCATTCAGAGGCGTTCAGAGGCATTCAGACGCATTCAAATGCATTCAGAGGCATTAAGGGACATTTAGGGGCATTCATACGAGAGGAGAGGAGAGTGATCACGAACGAGCAGGCAGCAGCGAGCAGAGAGCGTGGGGATGAGCAGAAACAAGAAGAAAACCTTGAAGCAAGACTCCCCCCCATGTTGACTTTTGAGTCGACTCAAAAGTCAACTATTGAGTCGACTCAAAAGTCAACAAGATAAAACCGTGAAGCAAGACTCCTCTCCACGGCGCAGGGGGGAGGGCCATGAAGAGACGTGCAGGGAAGAGGATGATGAAGAAACGTGCAGGGGGGAGGGAGATGGTGGGCGCACCAGAGCAGGCCATGACCGGAGGGGCGAGCCCATCCGGATGGACGGTGGTGGATGTGACGGTGGGCAGGCACATGCCGCCCCAGCACAGCAGCCCTTGTGCCGCCGCGCTGCCACAGATGGCGCACGCAGACGCGGCCCTCTGCGTGGTGCTGCTGGCGCCACAGGCGGCGGCGCTGGTGAAGCAGTTGAGGCTGCCATCGCAGGCAGTGAGGGCAGCGGTGGGGGTGAAGGTGCCGGCGAGGAAGTTGTCGTGCAGGAAGAGTGAGAGCAGCGTTGACGACACGGTGGGCAGCGATCCCGTCAGTGCGTTCGCATGCACGTCCCTGCCAAGGGGTGGGGAGGTGGGCAGAAGGGATGAGAGAATGGGAGGGAGGATGAGAATAGGGGATGGTTAGGGAGGTTAGTTTGGAAAGGGGAAGAGAGTAACAAGTGGTGGGTAGCATGCTGGAGGAGGGGCGAAGGGGGGAGGGGGAGGGGGGGGGGGGGGGGGGAAGGAGGGGGAGGAAGATGGGGAGGGTCCGTGGATGCATGCCTGCTGTATGGTGTGGTTGCTGTGAGTTTGTGCATTCATTTTTTGTGCGAACCAGTTGTTGTTGAGAGCATTGTAACGCTAGGAATGGCTGGTGCAAAATGGCACATGGTAGTTTGTGTGTGAGGGAAGCGCCCAGGAATGGCTGTTGCAAACTTTGGTGTGTGGTGGTGTGTTGTGGGTGCTTACAGCAGGGTGAGAGCGGGAAGAGACACGAGCGGCAGAGGCAGGGAGCCTGCGAACCAGTTGTTGTTGAGACGCCTGCAGGGAGAGGTGCAAGGGACAGCCGGAGTAAGACAAGTTGGGATTGAATGAGCGTGGGAGCAGCGCGCAGTGCGTGGCACATGGTAGCTTGTGGTTTGTGTGTGAGAGGGGCAATGAAAGAGAAAGCAACGAAAGTGAGGGCATTGCGGATGAGGGCATATCATGCATGGCGTGGGTGAGAGAAGTGCGGGTGAGAGCAGTGTGGGTGAGAGCAGTGTGGGTGAGAGCAACGCGGGTGAGAGCAGCTCGGGTGAGAGCAACGCGGGTGAGAGCAGCACTGACAGCTGCTGGAGCGTCTTGAGGGCGGAGAAGGCGGAGGTGAAGTTGTCAAGGTTGGCGCGCAGAATATTCTTGGACAGATCACTGCAGGGACGCACGGGAGGGAGGGGCAAGGAGAATGCAGACGGATGGGGGGAGTACAGGAGCAAGGGGAGAGGGCGGGGCGGCCGGGACAGGGAGCAGGCAGAAATTAGGCGGAAGAGGCTGGCTCAGATGGGACCGTGGAAGGCGAGTAGGTAGAGAAGAATGCGAGAGAGGGGATGGGAGAAATGTAGTGGCGATGAGGGCAGTGGCAGATCGGTGAGGGCAGTGGCAGGTAGGTGCGGGAACTTACAGGTAGGTGAGGGTGGAGAGCTTGGAGATGTCGGCATGCATGGTACCCGTGAGGGCTGCCATCGACAGGCTCCTGTGTGTGCGGCACGTATGTACCCATGGGCGGAGGGTGGGGAGGAAGGAGATGACAGGAGGCGCAAATGGCATCCAAGGCCTTACGAAATGTAGTGAACAGGCATGCAGAAGAATGGGGAGCGGCAGATGTTTCAAGATGAAAGCAGCAGCAGGAGGCAGAGCAGGGAGCAGGGGCGCAGAGCACTGACAAGCTGAGGACGTTGCCAGTAGTGGAGCAGGTGACGCCAGTCCAGGTGCCTCCGACGGTGAGAGTGGCGTTGACGACAGCACAGGGCGAAGCAGAGCTCCAGCTGGTGAACGTCACTCCCAGCGCTGACTTCACGTTCAACAGCGCCAGCGCTGCAGACAGGCAGGGAGGGGACGAGAGGTGGTAGAGAAATGAGAGCGAGGGACGGACGAGAGCTGAAGGGAGTGAGTGACAGTCGCACCTGGGTCTGTGCAAGAGAGTGCTAGAAAGGCAGAGGAGAAGATGCAAAGCATGAAAGAAAGGTGCGGCAATACACGGGTGAATGGTGGCAAAGAGGGTGTGCGAAGCGCACTCACCTGAGCCAGTGTCCATCGGTGTGGCGGGATTGTCTGCACGGGGGGATGGGGAAGGGAGCAACATGGCAGGAGGGATGAGGAAGGTGAGGCCAGATGGAACAGGCGGGGTGCGATTAACACACGGGTGCGAAGGTGACACACAGGTGCGAAGGTCACACACAGTTGTGAAGGCCGAAACATTGGCATTCTCTATGCGGCACAAGGGAATGTTGGGATTACATAGGCTTGTAAGCCCATGCCTTGCCATGTGTCCCCAGCACACCCACCTGCGCATGCCATGGGCAGAAGCGGCTGATTGGGCGAGTTGATAGTGCCAGCACTGACAGCAGCAGTGGCGCTGGGAGCGCAGGAGCCGCCAAAGCAGAGGTCGCCCTGGCCGGCAGCGGAGCCACAGATGGCACAGGCGCCGGCAGGGCGCTGCACGATGCCGTAGGTGCGGCAGGCGGTGGAGTTGAGGAAGCAGTTGTTGTCGCCCGCACAGAACATCAGCGCGAGCTTCGGGAAGGTGCCCGAGAGGTAGTTAAAGCCCAAGTCGAGCGCGAGGAGGGACTTGGAGGGGATGGGCACGGTGCCCGTGAGGTAGTTGGAGAAGAGGCCGCTGCAGGGGAGAGGGGAGGGTGTGGGGAAAAGGGGAGAGGGTGGGGGGAAGAGGAGGAAGGGGGGCATCAGGCGTGGCCGTTGTGCTGAGCCGGCAACCAGACGCGAGCAGGGCATGTGCGGTGTGGAGTGGTGGTGCTGCTGGATGGGCTTACAGCGAGGTGAGTTGGGGCAGCGAAGCGATGGCTGAAGGGATGGAGCCGGCAAAGTAGTTGTAGTGGAAGAAGCTGGAGGGGGGGGGGGAGAGAAAGGAGGGGCGGGAGTGGGGACAAATGGTTGGGGGAGAGAGAGAAGGGGGATGGGTACATGGTGAGTGTACGGGGTGCGAGCTTCGAGACTGAGGGCAGGGTGCAAGTGGGTGAAAGAAGCTGAGAGATCATGGTGAGCATGATGGAAGGAAATGGATTGGCGAGCTTACAGCGCCTTGAGGGAGGAGAGGGGCTTGAGCGGGTTGGCAAAGAGGTCGAGGCGGCCCTCAAAGAGGTTGTAGCCCAGGTCGCTGCGGGGAGAGAGGGGCGCGTCGACAGGGGGGCACGCGGTGGGGTGAGAAAGTGGTGAGCAGCAGCGTGGATTGGTGGCGCTCACCCCCTTGCCTGCTCGCAAGTGGACATGCCATGCCTGCCTGCCTGCACTCTGCCTTCGTCCTCTGTGCTGCCGATATGCTCTGGAATATGATAATACCACGTGTGTGTGGTGACATGGGCTGACACATATGTGAGTAGCGAGCCGGGCTTACAGGTATGTGAGCGTGGTGAGCTTGGAGATGTCGGGATGAATGGAGCCCTGCAGCCCCTGACGCATCAGTGCACTGCATGGTATGGTCATGAGGGCAGCAGGTAAAGGGGTGAGGCGATGGATGGGTGAGAGGCGGTTGATTGGTGGTGGATCGGTGAGATGAGATGCGCATTGCATTGAGTGCGAAAAGGAAAGAGAATCACCAGCAATCACATCCCACATGCTCCGGATCTCTTTTGCTAAGTGCACCCACACCCCACCCCACCTGCGCATCACCAGCAGGTGGGCAATGGGCATTCCCCTCACTCACATGCTCAGCACTTTGCCTGTAGCTGTGCAGCGCACGCCGCCCCATTGCGCGGGCAGCAACGTCTGCCCCTCCAGCGTGCACGCCGCAGCTGGGTTCCAGTTGTTGAGTGTCACACCCAGCGACGACTTGAGCGACATCAGCACCACAGCTGGTGGGGCAGAAGGGGAAGCGAGAGGCGGAGATAAATTGGGGGAGAAAGGCATTGGGTTTGACGGCAGAGATGGGGCTGAAGAGTGTCAGGAGGCATGCACGGCGTGTGCCTTGGATGGGATGCAGTGTGCACAGCATCCCATGGGCGCATGCGCTCACCATCAGCAGGGTCGATGGGGATGCCGCCGCACACCATGGGCACCGTGGGCGCGCCCGGTGGGATATTGACCACCCCCTGTGCCACGACAGGGCCAGAATCGGCCGAGCACGCCCCGGTGCCGCCGCAGAAAGGCGGCTGCGCGTTGGTGGTGGCGCAGATGGCGCAGTCAGCTGCGGGGCGCTGGGTGGTGCCACCCATGGCGCAGGAGGAGGGGGTGGCGAGGCAGTTGTAGCGCGCGTCACACCAGTTCATGGACGGCGCCGGCGTTATGGCGTAGAGGAAGTTGTGGATTGCATCCAGCGCTACCAATCTGGGCGGCGCTGCCAGGCTGCCCGTGAGGTAGTTGTAGCTCAACACGCTGCAGGGGGCACACAATGGCACGATGGCAAGACGGTACACATGTACACAGAAAGAGCGGCAGGTGAAAGAGGGCGAAAGATCCACGACCGTAAAAGTGGACGTTCATTTGGCAGGTGAGGTTCGAGTTGTGAGCGGTCGTGAGCAGTTATGGCAGCACTGCCTTATGAAGACATGGCGTGGATGAGTGCACGAGGGAGCGTGGATGAGTGCACGAGGGAGCGTGGATGAGTGCACGAGGGAGCGTGGATGAGTGCACGAGGGAGCGTGGATGAGTGCACGAGGGAGCGTGGATGAGTGCACAAGGGAGCGTGGATGAGTGCACGAGGGAGCGTGGATGAGTGCACGAGGGAGCGTGGATGAGTGCACGAGGGAGCGTGGATGAGTGCACGAGGGAGCGTGGATGAGTGCACGAGGGAGCGTGGATGAGTGCACGAGGGAGCGTGGATGAGTGCACGAGGGAGCGTGGATGAGTGCACGAGGGAGCGTGGATGAGTGCACGAGGGAGCGTGGATGAGTGCACGAGGGAGCGTGGATGAGTGCACGAGGGAGCGTGGATGAGTGCACGAGGGAGCGTGGATGAGTGCACGAGGGAGCGTGGATGAGTGTATGAGGGAGTGTGGAAGGCGAACAAAGACTCACAGCCGGGAAAGGGTGGGAAGGTTGAGGAGTCCGGTGGGTACAGAGCCAGAGAACCAGTTGTACCCCAGGTTGCTGCGGGGCAGGGAGCAGGTGCAAGGGGCGATATGGGCGAGCAACATGTACACATGTATACACATGTGATGTGATGTGAGGCTGGAAGAGCAGGGTAGCAGGAGGCCCAAGAGGGCAGAAGAAAAGAAAGAGCGTGGGATATGTGTGGAGAGGAAGGGAGGGGAAGGGGGAGAGCTAGGGAGGACCAAAACGGCAGGGATGGCAAGGGCTTAGGCGAGAGGCGGGCACATGTGGATGAGAGGTGAAAGGAGGGGTGGTGGGGGGAGGGCGAGGGCAGAGAGCTGACAGGTCCTTGATGGCGGCGAGCTTGTAGAGGCTGGGCGTGAAGTCCGCGAGCGGCCCCTGGAAGAGCTCCCCCTCCAGGTTCCTGCGCCCCCACACAGGCGAGGGTGGGACGGGCACAGGCGGCAACACCGTGTGAGACGAGTGTGAGATTGACTTACATGTAGGTGAGGGGTGAGATGGACTTACATGTAGGCGAGGGGTGAGATGGACTTACATGTAGGTGAGGGGTGAGATGGACTTACACGTAGGTGAGGGGTGAGATGCACTCACACGTAGGAGAGGGGTGAGATGGACTTACATGTAGGTGAGGGGTGAGATGGACTCACATGTAGGTGAGGGGTGAGATGTACTCACACGTAGGTGAGGGGTGAGATGCACTCACACGTAGGTGAGGGGTGAGATGCACTCACACGTAGGTGAGCGCAGTGAGCTTGGAGATGTCGGAATGGAGCGACCCCGTGAGCCCCATCTCCGACAAATCGCTGGCATCCACACAACACAGGTGAGGGAGAGAAGGAGGAGGAAGGCGTAGGCATGAAGAAGCAGACGGGCAAATAGAGTGTGCGAACCATGCAGGCTTTCATGGGTAAATCTTGGGGGATCCCAGACACCGAATCTGTTGCCACATGACATGTGCTGCCACAACCATGACATGTGTTGCCACATGACATGTGTTGCCACAACCATGACATGTGTTGCCACATACATGACATGTGTTGCCACATACATGACATGTGTTGCCACATACATGACATGTGTTGCCACATACATGACATGTGTTGCCACATACATGACATGTGTTGCCACATACGTGACATGTGTTGCCACATACATGACATGTGTTGCCACATACATGACATGTGTTGCCACATACGTGACATGTGTTGCCACATACATGACATGTGTTGCCACATACATGACATGTGTTGCCACATACGTGACATGTGTTGCCACATACGTGACATGTGTTGCCACATACATGACATGTGTTGCCATGGGCATCTTCTGATGCCACATGGAAATTGGTGCCAAACGGCACCTGCCTGTGTCATTTCTGGCGTTTAATGGCTTGGCAAGTAAAGGCACAGCACATGGCTTCTAATGCCACGTGGATTTTGCTCACAGATTGACCTTCTTAGGCATGGCAACACAAATGGTTGCCACATAGCTGCTTGCGTTCATTCTCATCTCAAGGCAAATGACATCACATGGCAGAGACTATCCTCACATCACATGCACCAACCTTACTCACATGCCCCACTCACATGCCCCACACTCACATGCCCCACCCACACTCACATGCTCACGACGTTGCCGCTGTCGTCGCAGAGCACCTTGGACCACGTGGGCATGGATGGCGTCATGCCCTTGAGTGCGCACGGCACAGTGGCCGCCCAGTTGTTGAACGTCACACCCAGCGTCGACTTCAGTGCAAGCATGGCTGGTGGATTGAGAGGGGCGGGGAAACAGGGAGTAGTTGCTTGGCCGAGTGGCCGCCGAAAAGTTGGGCTCGCATGATGCGGGCCAAGGCAGGAAGATGAGTTTTGAGACGTCTCAAAAGTCAGCAGAATTAGTAAGGAGGCGTCTCAAAAGCCGCCGCACGATGCGGGCCAAGGCAGCAGAATATGCAGAGCTGGTCACAATCCATGGCAGCCAGAGAGGCTACAGCGTGAGGCACCGACACACCAGGAGGACCATGACCATGCACTGCCCATGGCCCACATAAAACATGAGCATAAGACGAGTCGAGTCCAGCTCACTTCGAGACGAGTCAACCTCGAGTCGTGTGGAGTGAAATCTCGACTCACGGCAATTCAAGCACGAATACGTCAGGATGGCCCTGGCTGTGCACTGCCCGCTGCCCATTGCCCATCGCCAAATGCCCACCTGCGCTTTCTTTCATGGGCACTGCCGTGCCGCCCACACACGCCAAAGGAAGCGAGGGCTGCGCCACCGCGTTGACAGTGCCGGCAGCCACGGCAGCGGAGGCATTCGCCGTGCACACTCCTCCCGCCCCCCAGCAGAAGGGCCCCACGCCCTTGCTGGTGCCGCAGATGGCACAGTCCGCCGCGGGCTTCTGAGTGGTCCCGGAGTTGGTGCACTTGGAGGGAGTGAGCAGGCAGTTGTTGATGCCGCCACAGAAGGTGTAGGTGACTGCTGGGACGTCCGTGAGGAAGTTGTAACCCACGTCCAAGGTGCGCAGCTGGCTGACCAGCGCCGGCACCGACCCCACTAAGTAGTTGTCCACCATGCCACTGGTGGGAGGGGAGCGCACAAAGGGAAGGGCATGGTCCATAGCGGTGCAGGCAGGAGATGAAAGCAGCATGCGATTTGGAAAGCAGAACAGAGCAGAAAAGAGCACCACACTGACCAGAAACGCGCGCCACACGGAGCAGAAACGAGCACGGTCATCAGAGAACTTACAGAAGAGTGAGCTTCGGGAGGGCCACAAGGAAGGAGGGGATCTCCCCGTAGAAGTAATTGTAGTGCAGGCGGCTGTGACAGCAGCACAGGCAACGAGGGCAGCGATGAGATGGGGCGGAGAGGAGGCGGCATGTGGAAGGGGCAAGGACGGTGCAGGGATGACTTTGAGGCGCCTTAAAAGCAGAGAAGCTTGAGCAGGCAAGAGCAGTGGGCGGTGGGAACATTGAGAGGGAAACAGGCGTGGGAGGAACAGTGAGGCGAGATCCGACACCACCACCACCATGGTCTCTTGCTCTCACTCTTCTCACCGCCACCCCTTCTCCTCCCTTGCCGGCTACCCACTCGCACTCACATGTCGGCCAGCAGTGGCAGGAAGCGAAGGTTGGTGGTGAAGGAATCGAGGCGGTAGTTGAGGAGATTGCTTTGCAAGACACTGGTATGGGCAAGCAGAAGGTGAAGCAGGCAGTCGTTATGTCATTGTGCTTGAACCTACACCACACTACATGGATCACTTGGTAGTTTGTCAAAGTTGCGGGACTCTACTGCAGCATGCATGTGGTGGAACGACAAAGAGGCAATGGTTCCTATAGGCAACCAGGAAGCACCGGGGATTATCACGGATGGAACCTGTCAACCAAAAAAGGCGCAACTCACAGGTAGGTAAGGGCCGTGAGAGTGGAGATGTCGGCATGGAGTGAGCCCTTGAGTTGTTCCTTCAGGAGAGATCTGATGCCTCATGGGACAGCGTTTGTTGGGAAGCAGAATTTGGTGAGAATATGTATGGCAGGCGGAACATTGAAGCGGCACAGCGGTCGAACGATGCATGCATGGATGCATGCATGCATGGTGCTTGCAGTGGCAGGATGCTAGCGAAACAAACAGGCCGGCACCTTGCCAGCATGCACTCACATGGTCGCCACCTTGCCAGTATCCGTGCAATAGACGCCCATCCACTCGCCCGGATAGGCCACCGAGTTGTTGGCTAAGCGGCACGGTGCCGTGGCGGCCCACGTGATGTAGGTCGCACCCAGCACGCTCTTGATGTTCAGCATTGCGGCAGCTGCATGGGGTGGTCAGGGTTGCATTGCAAGCCAGTGTGGTGTGGCAGATAGCATTAACATTTCAATAGTGTAGTAGAGCAAAGAAATAAAACTTCCACGGGGCCAACAGAAGGCACATGCATGAGGAGATGAGGCACATGCGTGAGGAGAAGAAGCACTCACCATCCGCCGCATTCATCGCGACAATACCCGGGACTGCAACACACTTAAACGCCACGTCGACGCCTGCCGCATGCTTGAGCGAGCCGGTGATCTTTGCGTCGGTATCCGCCACGCACGTTCCCGTCGTTCCACAGCCCGAGCCATCCGTGCTGGAGCAGATGCTGGTGCAGCCGGTGCTTCTCTGCGAGGGGCCGCCGCAGTTGCCTACGCTGGCGAAGCAGTTGGAGGAGGCGCCGCAGTTGGTCCAGGAGGTGCTGGAGGGCATGGTGCCCGTGAAGTAGTTGCGCCCCACTTCCAGCGACTTTATCGTGCTCACCGCGGCGGGCAGCGTGCCGTATAGACAGTTCTCATACAGGTTCCTGTAGGGGGAGGCACCACACACATTTGTGGCGCAAAAAGGTTTCAGAAATGCCCCCCGGCAATGACAAAAAGGGGAAGTGGAAGGGGAAGAGGGAGGAGAGAAAGATGGGAAGAGTTTGAGGAGAGGGAGAGAGTAATCCGAACAAAGCGGAGGAAATGGAAAACGAGAGAGCGAGTGTTTGAGGGAGGATACAAGGAGGGAAGTGGGAGAGAGAGGCGGCATTGGAGCTGCTGCACTCACAGTTCTGTCACGCTGAGAACGCTCACGAGCACAGTTGGGAATGTCCCGGTGAACCAGTTGTACTGCAGGGAGCTGCCACACGTGCACCGGACAACAAGAAGAAACGGACGAGCACGCAAGGTGCATCAGCATAAGCTCGTTGGTCTGAGCCGGACGGTTGACAGTGAAAGAATCCAAAGGTGTTGCTCGCATAGATCCAGTTGGGCCATCATGTTGAGAGACTCACAGGGACTTCAAGGTGGTGAGCGAGCTGAAGACGCTGAGGTACTTGCCGAGGTCGCCATCCAGAATCTGGTTCATCAGCACTCTGCACATGACAGCAACACACGCTGCGCCTCAGACTAGGTCTCCACATAGGCTGCAGCAACAAATAAAATTTTAGATGCCTCGGGCTGCAATGCGTGTCTACTCACATCCCCGTTAAAGCGGTGAGCTTGCTGACGTCGGCAGGGAAGCTCTTACGAGTGATGCCGAGGTCGCGGAGGTATCTGCCACATGGGACAAGCAGGTCGGTGCCACATGGAACAAGCAGGTGGGTGCCACATGGAACAAGCAGGTCAGTGCGCATGAGCTCATGGCAGGCTGCACTTGCTGCACTTCATTGGTCTAGGTCTACGTGCTTACATCTGAATGACATTGCCGTTGCTGTTGCAGGACAGTGTGTCCCACACACCAGGAGTGGAGGCGGCGCCAGCGAGCTGGCAGGCGTTCGTGGTGGCCCAGGTGGTGAAGGTGAGCGCCAGAGCTGACTTGACGCTCAGCATGGCCGCCGCTGATGAGCGCACAGCACGCATGGCGGGATGGGGCGCAGGGAAAAGGGGGGAGAGGTTGTGAAGCAGAGCACAGTGCGGTCGTGGCAATGTGCGGTAAGAAGAACATTCAGGGCGGCAATAATGAAGGAAAAAATGAAGGGAATAAGTAAGGAAGAAGGGAATAAGGAAGGGAATAAGGAAGGAAGAAGGAAATAAGGAAGAAAATACGGAAAGAAATAAGGAGGAAAAACAAGGAAGGCAACAAGGAAGAGCATAAAGAAGGATGGAAGGAAGGACAGACGGACGGATGGTTAGAACGGAAGGAAGAACAGAAGGAAGGAGGGAAGGACGGAGGGAACGAAGGATGGAAGGATGGAATGAAGGAAGGAAGGAAGGAAGGAGGGAGGGAGGGAGGGAGGGAGGGAGGGAGGGAGGGAGGGAGGGAGGGAGGGAGGGAGGGAGGGAGGGAGGGAGGGAGGGAGGGAGGGAGGGAGGAAGGGAGGGAGGGAGGGAGGAAGGAAGGAAGGAAGGAAAGAAAGAAGGAAGGAAGGAAGAAAGGGACGAAGGGAGGATGGGAGGAAGGAAGGAATGAAGGAAAGAATGATGGGAGGGAGGGAGCGAAGGAAGAGCTCACCGTTTGCGGCGGTGAGGGGCACCGATGTGGCGCCGATGCACGATACAGGAAGCGCAGGCTGCGCCAACACGTTAGTAGTGCCGGCAGCCACAGCCGCAGCCGCATTCGGCGAGCACACTCCATTCCCCGGCGTGCAGAAGGGCCCCACGCCGTTGCTGGTGCCACAGAAGGCACAGTCCGCGGCGGGCCTCTGAGAGGTTCCGGAGTTGGTGCACTTGGAGGGCGTTTGCAGGCAGTTGTTGGTGCCGCCACAGAAGGTGTAGGTGACTGCTGGGACGTCCGTGAGGAAGTTGTGACCCACATCCAAGATGCGCAGCTGGCTGGCTAGTGCAGGTACCGACCCCACTAGGTAGTTGTCCACCATGCCACTGGTGGGAGGGGGGAGGAGGGCGGACGGCACACGGTCAATAGCGGCGTGGGCAGATCAGATGGAAGCGTGAGGAAGGAGAATGCAGGAGCACGGAAGGTGGAAAACATGGAGCGTTATAGAAGGTCTTATCAGAAGACTTACAGCAGAGTGAGCTTCGGGAGGCCCACAAGGAAGGAGGGGACCTCCCCGTAGAAGTAGTTGTAGTGCAGGCGGCTGTGACAGCAGCACAGGCAACGAGGGCAAAGATTGTCAAGGCATGAGCTTTGTGTGAAGCGGCCCACAATAAAGTAGGTTGAGCAAGTGTGAAGAGAGACTGGTGGTGGGAAGAAGAATGAGAGAGAAGCGGGAGTGGGAGAGAAGCTGAGTAGAGACAGGACGACACCACCGTGGTCTCCCTCTCTCACCCCTTCGCCCTTGCCCTCAACCCACTCGCACTCACATGTCAGCCAGCAGTGGCAGGCTTCGAAGATTAGTGGTGAAGGAATCGAGGCGGTAAAAGTGGAGATTGCTTTGCAAGACGCTGGTAGGGGCGGGCAGAGGGTGAAGCAGGCGGTGGTCATGTCATTGTGCTTGAACAATAACCACATGCATCAAATCATGGCTCTTCATGCATCACATCATGGCTCTACACGCATGAATTTAAGTCTCTACATGCATCAAATCATGGCCCATAGTGCATGCTTGTTCTTAGAAAGCCGCCTATCGAAAGCATTGTGACTATCGAGCGGGTGAAAAACTGCCAAGGAAGGCTCAACTTACAGGAAGGTAAGAGCCGTGAGGGTGGAGATATCAGCATGGAGTGAGCCCTTGAGTTGTGCGCCAATAAAAGACCTGATGCGTTCCAAGGGAAGCGTTTGTTCGGAAATTACACGCAACATCGGGTGGGCAGATGAATCTGGTGAGACGATATATGCCGGTAAAATAAATGAAGCAGCACAGCAGTAAGAGGATCCATGGATAATGCTTGAAACGGGAGGATGATCACAACACCTTGCAGCATGCATTACATGGCCGACACCTTGCCAACATGCTCTCACTCACATGGCCGACACCTTGCCGGCAAGCGTGCAGGAAACGCCCGTCCACTCGCCCGCAACGGCCCCCGTCGAGTTTTCCACGCGGCACGGTGATGCGGCATCCCATGTGGTGTAGGTCGCACCCAACACGCTCTTGATGTTCAGCATTGCGGCAGCTGCATGTGGGGTGGTGTGTGGGGTGGGGCTGCATGTGAGTGGTGTGGCATAAATCCAAAACAACGTAGTGCAATGCAAGACAACTTCAAAACGGCCGACTGAAGAGAGGTGTATGAGGAGAGGAGAGGAAGCACTCACCATCCGTCGCGTTTATGGGGACGCTCAGGATTGAGTTACACTTAAACGCCACGTCGACGCCTGCTGTGTGCTTGAGAGAGCTGGCGATCTTTGCGTCGGTATCCGCCGCGCACGTGCCCGCTGACCCACAGCCCGAGCCATCCGTGCTGGAGCAGATGCTGGTGCAGCCGGTGCTTCTCTGCCCGCCGCTGCCGCAGTTGCCGGTGCTGGCGAGGCAGTTGGAGGCAGCGCCGCAGTGGGACCAGGAGGAGCCGGTGGGCATGGTGCCCGTGAAGTAGTTGCGCCCCACTTCCAGCGACTTTATCGACGTCACAGCGGCCGGCAGCGTGCCGTACAGACAGTTCTCGTAGATGTTCCTGTGGGTCAGGAAAGACACGTGTTTGGCATGAGGGGGTTTCATCGGGAACGACCTCCAATTGAGTCAGGGAGGGGCGGAAGTGTCGGAGTGAGAGAGGGAGGGACGAATGATGGGAAAAGGCCGGCGAGTGTGAGAGAATGGAGGGAATGGAGACGAGAGAGTAAGTGAGAGAGGGAGGAGCCGAGGCAGAGTTTATCAGGTGGATTTGTGTGTGTCGTCAGGCATTCTGGGGAAACGAGGGCAAAATCATATCATTCACTGTGAACTAGGCTCTGGCAGGATCTTGCTACCATGCAGTCCAAGGCGGGCAAGGTAAAGGAGGAGAGGGGAGTAGCGGAAGCAAGAGAACGGATGAGAGGGAATGTGAGAGAGAGAGGCGACATGGCGCTAGTGGTTCCTCAGCTGCTGCACTCACAGCTCTGTCACGCTGAGAGCGCTCACGAGCACGCTTGGGAATGTCCCGGTGAACCAGTTGTACTGCAGGGAGCTGCCACGCGTGCACCGGACAACAAGCAGAAACGGACGAGCACGCAAGGTGCATCAGCATAAGCTCGTTGATCTGAGCCGGTCGGTTGACAGTGAAAGAATCCAAAGGTGTTGCTCGCATAGATCCAGTTGGGCCATCATGTTGAGAGACTCACAGGGACTTCAAGGTGGTGAGCGAGCTGAAGACGCTGAGGTACTTGCCGAGGTCGCCATCCAGAATCTGGTTCATCAGCACTCTGCACATGACAGCAACACACGCTGCGCCTCAGACTAGGTCTCCACATAGGCTGCAGCAACAAATAAAATTTTAGATGCCTCGGGCTGCAATGCGTGTCTACTCACATCCCCGTTAAAGCGGTGAGCTTGCTGACGTCGGCAGGGAAGCTCTTACGAGTGATGCCGAGGTCGCGGAGGTATCTGCCACATGGGACAAGCAGGTCGGTGCCACATGGAACAAGCAGGTGGGTGCCACATGGAACAAGCAGGTCAGTGCGCATGAGCTCATGGCAGGCTGCACTTGCTGCACTTCATTGGTCTAGGTCTACGTGCTTACATCTGAATGACATTGCCGTTGCTGTTGCAGGACAGTGTGTCCCACACACCAGGAGTGGAGGCGGCGCCAGCGAGCTGGCAGGCGTTCGTGGTGGCCCAGGTGGTGAAGGTGAGCGCCAGAGCTGACTTGACGCTCAGCATGGCCGCCGCTGATGAGCGCACAGCACGCATGGCGGGATGGGGCGCAGGGAAAAGGGGGGAGAGGTTGTGAAGCAGAGCACAGTGCGGTCGTGGCAATGTGCGGTAAGAAGAACATTCAGGGCGGCAATAATGAAGGAAAAAATGAAGGGAATAAGTAAGGAAGAAGGGAATAAGGAAGGGAATAAGGAAGGAAGAAGGAAATAAGGAAGAAAATACGGAAAGAAATAAGGAGGAAAAACAAGGAAGGCAACAAGGAAGAGCATAAAGAAGGATGGAAGGAAGGACAGACGGACGGATGGTTAGAACGGAAGGAAGAACAGAAGGAAGGAGGGAAGGACGGAGGGAACGAAGGATGGAAGGATGGAATGAAGGAAGGAAGGAAGGAAGGAGGGAGGGAGGGAGGGAGGGAGGGAGGGAGGGAGGGAGGGAGGGAGGGAGGGAGGGAGGGAGGGAGGGAGGGAGGGAGGGAGGGAGGGAGGGAGGGAGGGAGGGAGGGAGGGAGGGAGGAAGGGAGGGAGGGAGGGAGGAAGGAAGGAAGGAAGGAAAGAAAGAAGGAAGGAAGGAAGAAAGGGACGAAGGGAGGATGGGAGGAAGGAAGGAATGAAGGAAAGAATGATGGGAGGGAGGGAGCGAAGGAAGAGCTCACCGTTTGCGGCGGTGAGGGGCACCGATGTGGCGCCGATGCACGATACAGGAAGCGCAGGCTGCGCCAACACGTTAGTAGTGCCGGCAGCCACAGCCGCAGCCGCATTCGGCGAGCACACTCCATTCCCCGGCGTGCAGAAGGGCCCCACGCCGTTGCTGGTGCCACAGAAGGCACAGTCCGCGGCGGGCCTCTGAGAGGTTCCGGAGTTGGTGCACTTGGAGGGCGTTTGCAGGCAGTTGTTGGTGCCGCCACAGAAGGTGTAGGTGACTGCTGGGACGTCCGTGAGGAAGTTGTGACCCACATCCAAGATGCGCAGCTGGCTGGCTAGTGCAGGTACCGACCCCACTAGGTAGTTGTCCACCATGCCACTGGTGGGAGGGGGGAGGAGGGCGGACGGCACACGGTCAATAGCGGCGTGGGCAGATCAGATGGAAGCGTGAGGAAGGAGAATGCAGGAGCACGGAAGGTGGAAAACATGGAGCGTTATAGAAGGTCTTATCAGAAGACTTACAGCAGAGTGAGCTTCGGGAGGCCCACAAGGAAGGAGGGGACCTCCCCGTAGAAGTAGTTGTAGTGCAGGCGGCTGTGACAGCAGCACAGGCAACGAGGGCAAAGATTGTCAAGGCATGAGCTTTGTGTGAAGCGGCCCACAATAAAGTAGGTTGAGCAAGTGTGAAGAGAGACTGGTGGTGGGAAGAAGAATGAGAGAGAAGCGGGAGTGGGAGAGAAGCTGAGTAGAGACAGGACGACACCACCGTGGTCTCCCTCTCTCACCCCTTCGCCCTTGCCCTCAACCCACTCGCACTCACATGTCAGCCAGCAGTGGCAGGCTTCGAAGATTAGTGGTGAAGGAATCGAGGCGGTAAAAGTGGAGATTGCTTTGCAAGACGCTGGTAGGGGCGGGCAGAGGGTGAAGCAGGCGGTGGTCATGTCATTGTGCTTGAACAATAACCACATGCATCAAATCATGGCTCTTCATGCATCACATCATGGCTCTACACGCATGAATTTAAGTCTCTACATGCATCAAATCATGGCCCATAGTGCATGCTTGTTCTTAGAAAGCCGCCTATCGAAAGCATTGTGACTATCGAGCGGGTGAAAAACTGCCAAGGAAGGCTCAACTTACAGGAAGGTAAGAGCCGTGAGGGTGGAGATATCAGCATGGAGTGAGCCCTTGAGTTGTGCGCCAATAAAAGACCTGATGCGTTCCAAGGGAAGCGTTTGTTCGGAAATTACACGCAACATCGGGTGGGCAGATGAATCTGGTGAGACGATATATGCCGGTAAAATAAATGAAGCAGCACAGCAGTAAGAGGATCCATGGATAATGCTTGAAACGGGAGGATGATCACAACACCTTGCAGCATGCATTACATGGCCGACACCTTGCCAACATGCTCTCACTCACATGGCCGACACCTTGCCGGCAAGCGTGCAGGAAACGCCCGTCCACTCGCCCGCAACGGCCCCCGTCGAGTTTTCCACGCGGCACGGTGATGCGGCATCCCATGTGGTGTAGGTCGCACCCAACACGCTCTTGATGTTCAGCATTGCGGCAGCTGCATGTGGGGTGGTGTGTGGGGTGGGGCTGCATGTGAGTGGTGTGGCATAAATCCAAAACAACGTAGTGCAATGCAAGACAACTTCAAAACGGCCGACTGAAGAGAGGTGTATGAGGAGAGGAGAGGAAGCACTCACCATCCGTCGCGTTTATGGGGACGCTCAGGATTGAGTTACACTTAAACGCCACGTCGACGCCTGCTGTGTGCTTGAGAGAGCTGGCGATCTTTGCGTCGGTATCCGCCGCGCACGTGCCCGCTGACCCACAGCCCGAGCCATCCGTGCTGGAGCAGATGCTGGTGCAGCCGGTGCTTCTCTGCCCGCCGCTGCCGCAGTTGCCGGTGCTGGCGAGGCAGTTGGAGGCAGCGCCGCAGTGGGACCAGGAGGAGCCGGTGGGCATGGTGCCCGTGAAGTAGTTGCGCCCCACTTCCAGCGACTTTATCGACGTCACAGCGGCCGGCAGCGTGCCGTACAGACAGTTCTCGTAGATGTTCCTGTGGGTCAGGAAAGACACGTGTTTGGCATGAGGGGGTTTCATCGGGAACGACCTCCAATTGAGTCAGGGAGGGGCGGAAGTGTCGGAGTGAGAGAGGGAGGGACGAATGATGGGAAAAGGCCGGCGAGTGTGAGAGAATGGAGGGAATGGAGACGAGAGAGTAAGTGAGAGAGGGAGGAGCCGAGGCAGAGTTTATCAGGTGGATTTGTGTGTGTCGTCAGGCATTCTGGGGAAACGAGGGCAAAATCATATCATTCACTGTGAACTAGGCTCTGGCAGGATCTTGCTACCATGCAGTCCAAGGCGGGCAAGGTAAAGGAGGAGAGGGGAGTAGCGGAAGCAAGAGAACGGATGAGAGGGAATGTGAGAGAGAGAGGCGACATGGCGCTAGTGGTTCCTCAGCTGCTGCACTCACAGCTCTGTCACGCTGAGAGCGCTCACGAGCACGCTTGGGAATGTCCCGGTGAACCAGTTGTACTGCAGGGAGCTGCCACGCGTGCACCGGACAACAAGCAGAAACGGACGAGCACGCAAGGTGCATCAGCATAAGCTCGTTGATCTGAGCCGGTCGGTTGACAGTGAAAGAATCCAAAGGTGTTGCTCGCATAGATCCAGTTGGGCCATCATGTTGAGAGACTCACAGGGACTTCAAGGTGGTGAGCGAGCTGAAGACGCTGAGGTACTTGCCGAGGTCGCCATCCAGAATCTGGTTCATCAGCACTCTGCACACACGTGGCACCAACACACGCTGCCGCTCAGACTGGGTCTCCACACAAGCGGAAAGTTGCAACAACAATAACAAAAGCAAGAAGCCAAGGGCTGCAATGCGTGTCTACTCACATCCCCGTTAAGGCTGTGAGCTTGCTGACGTCGGCGGGGAAGCTCTTACGAGTGATGCCGAGGTCCCGGAGGTATCTGCCACATGGGACAAGCAGGTCAGTGCATGAGCTCCTGGCAGAATGCACTTGCTGGAGACACCGCCTGGAAAGTGGCACTGCTGCATCTACAAGGGAATCAACGACTCGGTGTCTCGACGCGGCGCTTACATCTGAATGACACCTCCGTTGCTGTTGCATGACAGTGTGTCCCACACGCCAGGAGTGGAGGCGGCGCCACCGAGCTGGCAGGCGTTAGTGGTGGCCCAGGTGGTGAAGGTGAGTCCCAGGGCCGACTTGATGCTCAGCATGGCCGCCGCTGATGAGCGCACAGCAGGCATGGCCGGATGGGGCGCAGGGGGGGGGGGAAGGAGATTGAAACAGACCCAGACTTGCTTGCGGAGCAGAGGATTGTGAGGGAGTATGGAGGAGCGCGCGGTGGTGCTGGTGAGCCGCTGGAGTTTGCAGGTCGCAGTGGTGGCTCCGGTGGTGACAGTGACAGGCGATGCCTTAAGGGCCAGCACGGAAAGAAAAAGTAGCATGGCGGGATGGGGAGCAGGGAAAGAGGGGATGGAGTGTGTGAAGCCGCCAAGGCACACCAAAGGCAGGGAAGGGGGTGGAGATTTCGAAACACCCCATATTTCTTGCAGAGAAGAGCAGAGCAGAACGGCGCTGGTGAGCCGCCGCAGGGGTCTCGTGGTGACAGTGACGCCCAGCCTCGAGAGCAAGCATCACCTTCTGCTTTCATAGGAAGGAGGAGGTAAGTCCTCACCTTCTGCTGCTTTCATGGCCACTGCCGTGCCGCCCACGCAGGTCATGGGCAGCAGAGGCTGTGACAGCGAGTTTACAGTGCCGGCAACCACGGCGGCAGACGCATTCGCCGTGCAAACTCCTCCCCCCGTCCCAGCACAGGGCCCGACGCCGTTGGTGGTGCCGCAGATGGCACAGCTCGCCGCGGGCTTCTGAGTGGTTTCGGCGCCGGAGTTGGGGCACTTGGAGGGCGTGAGCAGGCAGTTGTTGACGCCGCCACAGAAGGTGTAGGTGACTGCTGGGACGTCCGTGAGGAAGTTGTAACCCACATCCAAGACGCGCAGCCCAGCCGCCAGTGCAGGTACCGACCCCACTAGGTAGTTGTCCACCATGCCACTGGCCACAAGGGGGAGCAGGGCGGGCAGGGCACGGTCAATAGCGGCACACGGCATGGTCAATAGCGGCACACAGCATGGTCAATAGCGGCACACCGCATGGTCAATAGCGGCACACCGCATGGTCAATAGCGGCACACGGCATGGTCAATAGCGGCACATAGTGTGGGCATTAAGCTACCGTTACAGAGTGGTAGAATGGATAGGGGATGAGGAACGAGAATGCGGGAGCAGAGAAGGTGGAAGGCAGCAAAGATCGTTATAGAAAGTCTTTCCAGACGACTTACACTAGGCCTCTACAGCCTCAACAGCAACTTCGTGCAGGCAGAGGGGATGGAGAGTAAGGAAGGAGAAGGCGGGAAGGTGGAAAGAAGAAGAAAGTAGAGAAACACAGAGGGTTATAGAAGGTCTTATCAGACGACTTACAGCAGAGTCATCTTTGGGAGGCCCACAAGGAAGGAGGGGACCTCCCCGTAGAAGTAGTTGTAGTGCAGGCGGCTGTGACAGCAGCACAGGCAACAAGGGCAGCGATGGGGTGAGTGTAAGACGTGGTGGCATGTGCAAGGGAGGGACAAGGATGAGCAGACATGACGTTTGAGGCGCCCCCACAAATCGAGAAGCTTGAGCGGGCATAAATGTAGAGAGCGGACGGACGATCGGGAGCGGGAGCACCCCTTCTCCTTAGCCAGCAGCCCTCCCGCACTCACATGTCGGCCAGCAGTGGCAGGGCTCGCATGTTGGTGAAGAAGGAGTCAAGGCGGTAGTTGAAGAGATTGTTTACCAGGTTGCTGGTAGGGGCGAGCAGAGGGTGAAACAGGCGGTTGTCATGTCATTCTGATTGAACCTTACCCATATGC
Source organism: Closterium sp. Naga37s-1 (assembly GCA_947471745.1). Classification (NCBI taxonomy): domain Eukaryota; kingdom Viridiplantae; phylum Streptophyta; class Zygnematophyceae; order Desmidiales; family Closteriaceae; genus Closterium; species Closterium sp. Naga37s-1. The sequence continues at coordinate 100,638 of CANJKZ010000171.1, read as the reverse complement.
ATCATGGCTTCACTAGGTAGCTCAAGCGAGTTTCACGCAACTAATGCAATCATGCATGCTGAAAGAAAAAGAAAGGGGAAGCAACCTATGGGCAGGCAGAAGCATTGGGATTAGAAGGAAATATAGCTTCCCAATGTGACCCAGCTCACAGGAAGGTAAGAGCCGTGAGAGTGATGTCAGCATGGAATGAGCCCTTGAGTTGTGCGGTAGGGAAGGACCTGATGCGTTTGTGGAAGAATGTTTAGAAGAAAGCACGCAACGCAAAGCCGGGTGGGCAGATGAATCTGTGAGAAGATGTACAGCAGGTGGAAGTTGGAACATTGAAGAGGCACAGCGGTGAGAGGATGCACGCATGCTGCTTGAAACAGGAGGATCATAGCGACACACACTGACCGACAACTTTCCAGCATGCACTCACAGGGCCGACACTTTGCCGCCAACCGTGCAGGAGACGCCCGTCCACTCGCCCGCAACGGCCATTGTCGAGTTTTCCACGCGGCACGGTGATGCGGCATCCCACGTGGTGAAGGTCGCACCCAACACGCTCTTGATGTTCAGCATTGCAGCGGCTGCCGGGGGGTATGCAGAGTGCACGGGATTGTGGTGCGGCAGAAACCCGAGACAATCTAGCACAACAAAAAACCCGACAACGAACGAAAGGTGCATGAGGAGAGGAGAGGAGAGGAAGCACTCACCATCTGCCGCGTTTATTGGGACACTCGGGATGTAGTTGCACTTAAACGCCACATCGACGCCGTATGCATGTTTGACAGAGCCAGAGATCTGTGCGTCCGTATCCGCCACACATGTGCCCGCTGACCCACAGCCCGAGCCATCGGTGTTGGAGCAGATGGTGCAGCCGGAGCCTCTCTGCGTGCCGCCGCAGTTGCCGGTGCTGGTGAAGCAGTTGAGGGAGGCGCCGCAGTTGGACCAGGAGGAGCCGGTGGGCATGGTGCCCGTGAAGTAGTTGCGGCTCAACTCCAGCGACTTGATTGAAGTCACCATGGAGGGTACCGTGCCGTACATACAGTTCTCAAACAGGTTCCTGTGCGGGCCGGGCACCACACACGTGTAGAGGTTTACTACGAGAGACCAAGAATGAGCAGCAAAGCAACAAAGGCAGAGAGAAGGTGAGCAGTGGGGGTAAGGAGAGGGAGGATGCGAGGCACGTTTGAGGTGCGCATGTGTGTCATAGGGCATCCACTGAAGAAACAACTGACGGGAACGTCCTTGCTACCAGCGGTCTAAGGCGGCGAGGTAAGGGAGGAGAGGGGAAAGTAAGGGAGGAGAGGGGAAAGTAAGGGAAAAGAAGGGAACATAAGGGAGGAGAGGGAAACAGCGGAAGCGAGAGAAGGGTGGTGAGAGGGAATGTGGGAGAGAGATGTGCATTGGTAAAGGTGGTTCGTCAGCTGCTGCACTCACAGCTCTGTCAGGCTGAGCACGCTCGCAATGACACTTGGGAAAGTGCCGGTAAACCAGTTGTACTGCAGGGATCTGCCACACGTGGATCGGATCAGAGGACAAGGAGAAACAGAAGAGCATGCGGGTGCATGAGCAGATACAGTTTGATTTTAGCAAGAGGGTTGACAGTATGAGGGCGAAAGTGGAGTGCTGGCACACACATCCGAGGAGGCGGTGGTGATTGGTACTCACAGGGACTTCAAGGCGGTGATCGAGCTGAAGACGCTGAGGTACTTGCCGAGGTCGCCATCCATGACCTGCATGAACACTCTGCACGTCACGGCACCAACACACGCTGTTCCTCAGCCCGGGTCTCCACACAAGTGCTACATGCAGCAACAACAAAAACAAATAAAATAAATGCCAAGGGTTGCGTGTGCATGTGCCTACTACTCACAAGTTGTTTAAGGCTGTGAGCTTGCTGACGTCAGAAGGGAAGCTCTTACGAGTGATGCCGAGGTCCCGGAGGTATCTGCCACATGGAACAAGCAGGTCAGTGCGCTCATGAGCTCATGGCAGGAGGCACTTGCGGGAGAAACTGCCTAAAAAGTGGCACAAGCGGGGTGGTGTGTGGACACGGGGCTTACATCTGCACGACATTGCCGTTGCTGTTGCAGGACAGCGTGTCCCACACGCCAGGAGTGGCGGCGGCGCCAGCGAGCTGGCAGGCGTTAGTGGTGGCCCAGGTGGTGAAGGTGAGTCCCAGGGCCGACTTGACGCTCAGCATGGCCGCCGCTGATGGGCGCACAGCAGGCATGGCGGGATGGTGGTATGGAAAAGGGGGGAGAGGGTGTGAAACGGACCCGCCTGCTTGCAGGGTGTGCAGTGCGGGCTGCGGCACCTTGCCACGGAAATAAGGACGGGAATAAGGATGGGAATAAAAAAGGACGGGAAGAAGGAAGGAGGGGAGGAAAGAAGAGGGGAGGAAAGAAGAGTGGAGGAAAGAAGGAGTGGATTAAGGAAGGACGGGAGGAGAGAAAGACGGGGGGAAAGAAGGACGGGAGGAAGGAAGGAGGGGAGGAAGGGAAGGGAGGACGACAGGAATGAAGGACGGGAGGAAATGATGGGAGGAAGGAAGGACGGCAGGAAGGGAGGAAGGGAGGACGGGAGGAAGGGAGGGAGGGAGGGAGGGAGGGAGGGAGGGAGGGAGGGAGGGAGGGAGGGAGGGAGGGAGGGAGGGAGGGAGGGAGGGAGGGGGGGAGGGAGGGAGGGAGGGAGGGAGGGAGGGAATCACTCACCGTTTGAGGCGGTGAGGGGCACTGCTGTGGCGCCCAGGCAAGATACAGGAAGCCAAGGAGCCGCGTTGACAGTGCCGGCAGCCACGGCAGCAGCCGCGTTGGGCGAGCACACTCCGTTCCCTGGCGTGCAGAAGGGCCCCACGCCGTTGCTGGTGAAGCAGAAGGCACAGTCCCCTGCGGCCCTCTGGGTGGTTCCACCGTTGGTGCACTTGGACGGAGTGAGCATGCAGTTGTTGCTGGCGCCACAGAAGGTGTAGGTGACTGCTGGGACGTCCGTGAGGAAGTTGTAGCTCACATCCAATACACGCAGTTGGCTGGCCAGCGCCGGCACCGACCCCATCAGGTAGTTGCCCACCATGCCGCTGGTCACAGGGGGGAGCAGGGCGGCGCACGGTCAACAGTGACGTGGGCAGGAGATAGAAGCGGCATGCACGGCATTAGAGGCAGAGCAGGGCGGGCACGGTCATCAGTTCGGATGGAAGTGCGAGGAATCAGAATGCGGGAGCATGGAAGGTGAAAGCATCACAAGGTGTTACAGAAAGTCTCCCTGGGGAACTTACAGCAGAGTGAGCTTTGGGAGGCCCACAAGGAAGGAGGGAACCTCCCCGTACAAGTAGTTGAAGTGCAGGCGGCTGTGACAGCAGCACAGGCAACAAGGGCAGCGATGAGATGAGTGCATGATGTGGTGGCATGTGCAAGGGGCAAGGATGTATCGACATGGTATTTGAACTGGCATTAACAGAGATGGCAGTGGAAAGACCGGGAGTCAGGGGCAATGCTGACTAAAGACAGGGCGCCACAACCATGGTCTCACGCTCTCACCCCTTGCCCACAACCCTCTCGCACTCACATGTCCGCCAGCACTCGCACACTCTTGCACTCCGGCTTACATGTCGGCCAGCAGTGGCAGGCTTCTCAAGTTAGTGAGGAAGGAATCAAGGCGGTAGCTGAAGAGATTGGATTCCAAGTCACTGGTAAGGGCGAGGAGAGAGGGTGAAGCAGACAGCTGTCATCCATTGTGCTACATGCATCATGGCGCATGCATCATGGCGCATGCATCATGTCGCATGCATCATGGCGCATGCATCATGGCGCATGCATCATGGCTCCACTGGGCAGCACCAAGGAGTTGAGGGCCCCTAATGCACGCATGCATGTTGAAAGTTAAGGAAAGGTGAAGCAGACTATAGGCAAGCAGAAGCATTGGGATGATGAAATGTTACTGCCGAAGAAGGCGCAACGCACAGGAAGGTGAGAGCCGTGAGAGTGGAGATGTCAGCAGGGAGTGAGCCCTTCAGTTGTGCGCCATTGATAGTTCTGATAGGTGGGAGAATGTGTTTAGAGAAAAAATCGCAACGTCCAGTCCAGCGGACATGTAGGTGAGAACATTGAAGCTGCCCAGCGGTCAGAGGATGCACGCATGCTGCTTGCAGCGGCGGGATGATAACGAAACACACCGACCAGCATCTTGCCAGCATGCACTCACATGGCCGGCACCTTGCCAGCATGCACTCACATGGCCGACACCTTGCCGGCAGAGTTGCAGAAGACGCCCGTCCACTCGCCCGAAAAGCCCACCGTCGAGTTTTCCAGGCGGCACGGTGCCGTGGAGGTCCACGTGGTGAAGGTGGTACCCAGCGCATTCTTGATGTTCTGCATTGCCGCGGCTGCATCGGGTGGCGCATGGGAGTGCACAGGAGTGTGTGGCACGCATTCATAACAAGGTAGGGCAACTAACAGCAGCCTACTACAGGGCCAGCGGAAAGGAGGGGCACGAGGAGAGAAAGAACTCACCATTCGCAATGTTAATAGACAACAGTGGCGGCCCGCCCACGCAGGTCAAGGGCAGCAGGGGCGGTGCCGGAGAGTTGACAGTGCCAGCAGCCACGTTAGCAGCCGCGTTCGCCGTGCACACTCCGCCCGCCCCCCAGCACAAAGACCCCACGCCGTTGGTGATGCCGCAGAAAGTACAGTCCGTCGAGGGCCTCTGAGTGGTTCCGCCGCCGGAGTTGGGGCACTTTAAGGGCGAGCTAAAGCAGTTGTAGGTGCCGCCACAGAAGGTGTAGGTGACTGCTGGGACGTCTGTGAGGAAGTTGTAGCTCACATCTAAGGTGCGCAACTGAGTGGCCAGCGCCGGCACCGACCCCACTAGGTAGTTGACCACCATGCCACTGGCCACAGGGGGGAGCAGGGCGGGGCACAGTCAATAGTGGCGTGGCGTGGGCAGGAGATGGAAGCGGCACGCATGGTGGAAAGCGGCATGCATAGTGGAAAGCAGCATGCATGGTGGAAAGCGGCATGCATGGTGGAAAGCGGCATGCATGGTGGAAAGCGGCATGCATGGTGGAAAGCGGCATGCATGGTGGAAAGCGGCACGCAAGGTGGAAAGCGGCATGCATGGTGGAAAGCGGCACGCAAGGTGGAAAGCGGCATGCACGGTGGAAAGCGGCACGCAAGGTGGAAAGCGGCATGCAAGGTGGAAAGCGGCACGTAAGGTGGAAAGCGGCATGCAAGGTGGAAAGCGGCACGTAAGGTGGAAAGCGGCACGTAAGGTGGAAAGCGGCACATAAGGTGGAAAGTGGCACGCGCGGTCATCAGAGCAGGGCGGGCACAGTCATTCGGGCAGCTCAGATGGAAGCGTGAGGAAGGAAGATGTGGAAGCATGGAAGGTGAAAGCAGCACGGAGCATTATGGAAAGTCTCCCTGGGGAACTTACAGCAGAGTGAGCTTCGGGAGGCCCACAAGGAAGGAGGGGACCTCCCCGTAGAAGTAGTTGTAGTGCAGGCGGCTGTGACAGCAGCAGAAGCAACGAGGGCAGCGATTTGATGAGTGGATGACGTGGTGGCATGTGCAAGGGACAAGGATGAGCAGACATGAAGTTTAAGGCGCCCCCACAAACAGAGAAGCTTGAGCGGGCATGAGTAGAGGGGGCGGACGGATCGGGATCGGGAGCAAAGCTACAGGACGCCACGACCATGGTGTCACGCTCACCCCTTGCCCCTCCCGCACTCACATGTCGGCCAGCAGTGGCAGGGCTCGCATGTTGGTGAAGAAGGAGTCAAGGCGGTAGTTGAAGAGATTGTTCACCAGGTTGCTGGTAGGGGCGAGCAGAGGGTGAAACAGGCGGTTGTCATGTCACTGTGCTTGAACCTTACCCATATGCATCATGGCTTCACTAGGAAGCTCTAGGGAGTTCCATGCATCTAATGCAACTGCAAGCATGCATGCTGAAAGAGAAAGAAAGGGAAAGCAGCCTATGGGCAAGCAGAAGCATTGGGATTATGAAGCAAATGAAACACCTGCCAAGGAGACGCAACTCACAGGAAGGTAAGAGCCGTGAGAGTGGAGATGTCAGCATGGAATGAGCCCTTCAGTTGTGCGGTAGGGAAGGACCTGATGCGTTTGTGGAAGAGAGTTTCGGAGAACGTCGGGTGGGCAAATGAATTTGTGAGACGATGTACGGCGGGTGGAAAATTGAAGAGGCACAGCGGTCAGAGGATGCACGATGCTGCTTGCAGCGTGAGGATGCGACACACACTGACCGACACCTTGCCAGCATGCACTCACAAGGCCGACACCTTGCCAGCAAGCGTGCAGGAAACGCCCGTCCACTCGCCCGCAACGGCCGTTGCGGAGTTTTCCACGCGGCATGGTGATGCGGCAGCCCACGTGGTGTAGGTCGCACCCAACACGCTCTTGATGTTCAGCATTGCAACGGCTGCATGGGGTGGCGCGTGGGAGTGCAGGGGGGTGTGGAGTGGCAAAAAGCCCGAACAAGGGAGTGCAATGGCAACAAAGAGAACAATAAAGGGCTAAGAAAGAAGGTGCATGAGGAAGGACACACTCACCATCCGCCGCGTTGATGGAGACACTCGCGATTGTGACACACTTAAACGTCACGTCGGTGCCGTATGTATGTTTGACGGAGCCAGAGATCTTTGCGTCCGTATCCGCCATGCACACACTTCCCGCCGCACAGGCCGAGCCGTCAGTGTTCCCGCAGATGGTGCAGCCGGAGCCTCTCTGCGTGGAGGTGCCGCAGTTGGCGGTGCTGGCGAGGCAGTTGTAGCTGGCGCCGCAGTTGGACCAGGAGGAGCCGGTGGGCATGGTGCCCGTGAAGTAGTTGCGGCTCAGCTCCTGATGGACGTCACCATGGAGGGTACCGTGCCGTACATACAGTTCTCGAACAGGTTCCTGTGGGGGCGAGGCACCACACACGTGTTTGGCATGAGAGGATCCGGCATTGGCAAGAAAACGAAGACGGGAACGTCTTTGCCACCAGCGGTCTAAGGCGATTAGTTAAGGGAGGAGAGGGCAAGGTAAGAGGAGGTGAGGACAAGGTGAGGGAGAGGGGAACAGTGGAAGCAAGAGGGACGGTGAGAGGGCGTGTGGGGGAGAGATGCTGCTTTGGCCATCGTGGTTCGTCAGCTGCTGCACTCACAGCTCTGTCAGGCTGAGCACGCTCGCGATGACACTTGGGAAAGTGCCGGTAAACCAGTTGTACTGCAGGGATCTGCCACACGTGGACCGGATCAGAGAACAGGGAGAAACAGAAAAACACGGAGGAGTATCACCACATACTACTCAATTTCAGGTTGAACAAGAGGGTTGACACTTAGAGGGCGAAAGAGAGAGTGGTGGCACTTTCAAGGAGGCGGTGGTGGGTGGTACTCACAGGCCTTTCAAGGTGGTGATCGAGCTGAAGACGCTGAGGTACTTGCCGAGGTCGCCATCCATGATCTGCATGAACAATCTGCACGTCGCACCAACACACACTGTGCCTCAGCCCAGGTCTCCACACAAGTGGTACGCTGCAGCAACAACAAAAAAATAAAATACGAAAACTGCCAAGGGTTGCGTATGTCTACTACTCACAAGTTGGTTAAGGCTGTGAGCTTGCTGACGTCGGCAGGGAAGCTCTTACGAGTGATGCCGAGGTCGCGGAGGTATCTGCCACATGGGACAAGCAGGTCAGCATGGAGAACAAGGAGAAACAGAACAAGCAGGTTGGTGCGCATGAGCTCATGGGACAAGCAGGATGCGCATGAGCTTATGACAGGACGCACTTGCTGGAGGTACCGCCTGGAAAAGTCGCACATTATCATATTTATACAGTAATCAAATATCTAACGGGTCAACGTGCCACTTACAACAGCACTACATCGCCGTTACTGTTACAGGACACGGTCTCCCACACGCCAGGGTCACTGGTGCCCTGCACTTGGCAGGGATTAGTGGTGGTCCAGGTGGTGAAGGTGAGCCCCAGGGCCGTCTTGATGTTGAGCATGGCCGTCGCTGGTGGCCGCACGCGTAGCCAAGTTGCGTGGGGAAGAAGGGGGGGCGGGGAGGGGGTGGGGGGGAAAGGGGGTGGTGGTGGTGAGGGGAGGGGATGCGGAGAGCTAATAGGAGAAGGGTGAGGGGGAGAGGCTATTCAATTTAAAGGAGAAGGCTGCATTTCAAACCTTCCGAGGCGTAAGCCCACCGCCGGCGTTACCACACCCCAAACGTTCTCGTTTGTTCAGGGGTCGCTACTCCAGGGACGAATATGCTGGAGAGGAACATGCGATTTCGCTGTGGACCAGGCTAGCGGTGGATCGTTCAGTGGATTCGACAGTGGGGCTACCGTCATTCGTTTTCGCTACGGCCACTTGGTTGGGCGGCGAAAAATGTGACCAGCTGGGGTTCGAACTCAAGGCTCTCACGATAGCCCCGTTCCCGTAACTGAGGCGAACGGGACATCCCAAAACATGTTGGCGACCCGACAGCGTAGCTACTGCATATCTACATTATGTAGATATGATGATCCACCCATTGGCTGCGCTAAGGCAGCGGAAACATCGTACGTATAGGTTTTTTTACAAACCATAGACTCCGATACCAGCAATGTAGTCGGATCATCACGTGGTCGGCTCCAACTTCCCCTCGGAGGGAGCGGTCGTCTTTCAACCTCGCGAGCTTTTCAGTATTCGAGTCGTCTGCCTGGATTTAGTAGTGGCGATAGCGCAGTGGATGGTGAACCAAAGCCGAGGCCTTTGGAGGCCCAGAGCTTATGGCAAGGAACACGAAGGCATGGAGCAGGAGATGGGGTTCTAGTAGTACATCACTTGCATGATGTGGTCCCAGAAAGTGCGAGGGGCCCGAAGTCACCCCCGGTGCTGGATACCTCGGGGTAACCCATAACAACTTTCCCCAATGGAACGGCGCCGGTGGCGGACGGCGTGCTTGTACTACACAAAACGGCGGCTCCAAATGCGGAGCGCTTCTCAAGTGAACGAACCTATGGACAGTCGCCCTGGGGGAACTCGGAAAAGGAAAAGAAGGACCCTTCACCGCCGCCGGGCTCAACATAAATAAGCAGTCACCTTCAGCCGCGTTCATCGTAACGGTAGTAGCTGCCACGCGATGAAGGTGGCTGGACACTACTGCGAGCAAGACCAACGCGACGAGGCGCCGCCCCAGGGTCGCCATGACGACCATAAGCTATACTCGCCGCTGAGACTGCTTGTACTAGTTCTAGAACCACTAGACTCTATGAGTTGGCGCTGGATCTGGTGATACCACAGCAAACAACCTGGTTACAGAAACAACGATTGAAAAGAAAACAGCACTCAAGAAATGCATCAAAACTCTTTCCAATGAGCTCATGCAACATCTGGAAAGCCTGGATGTTCGTGGGGTCTACGGCTTGTTGGAGGACCTCTGCATTGGGCTGCTGTGGATGTGGACGTGTACTGTCCACATGATGCTCAGCCCCTGCCCGCAAATTTGCCTCGTTCTTTAACTTTGCTCGTCCTTGTGCAATTTAGCACGGGCAATTGCACGCGGAATAAAGTCCCATTGTTTGATCGCAACGTTGGATCACACAGCTTTTGCCCTGTCATCCGTCGCTTCGTCATATTTTTTTTAAATGGCACACACATTTCTTCGGTCCCTTTATTTTATTTTATTTTATTTCAGCCCACTACGGTCCCTTTGCTTTATTCGTGATGTAATTACACTAAATAAAAGTTATCATACATGGACAGTCGTAACTGACAGCCCCAATCTTTCCGGTGGCGAAGTTGGCGAGGCAGGCGAAAATCATGTGCACTCATCAGAACCTTTTTGTATTTGTGGATATAAGTACACTATAAGAACATAGCATACAAAGACATCCTCGGTCGTAACTGATCTTCAGACCCCTCAATAAGGCAGAGTTGTGTTTATTCTAAAGAAAACGAGGTGTAGAGTATCGTGTGAGGCGATTGTGAAAGTTGATTCGGCTCGCCTCAGCCAGTAAAGAGTGGTCCCGTTCCTTCCACTGACGACGGAGTGTGGGACGTTTTCGGTGAACTGGACCAACTAATTCATGGAGATATTTCTCCGACCAGCAGCATAAAAGTTTCGGTGTACCTACTTCTTCAGGGCTTTATGAGTTTGCTGTATTGGAGAGCTATGAGCCCAGGTTCCTGTTCAAACGGGGCGACAGAACACATGGGAGGGGAGAAGTGGTCCGAATGTTGAGAATACAACACGGAGCGCCTTTAGAGAGTCATACTAAAAGTCATCGTTTGATAGATTTGGAGTCCCTCAAAATCTTTCATGATGGGTTCGGCAACGCACAACATGCCCTGAGTGCATCAAGGTGACCTGATTATTCGCCTCGACATCTCCCAACCTCGGAACTAGGCCCGTCGCGCACCCCACTTTTCACACATTACCGTTACCACTGTAGTTTCGCTATATATTCTTCGCTCATGCCTTCTCTCATTGTACTCTTGCTTCGATAGTGCAATTCTCGCTCGTTCACTCAATTGCACTCGTAACAATTATACAACTTATTCTGCTCTCATCACAGATTTTGAAACAACTAACACATCCCAGTATCTTTAATAGCATTTTTTATGGTTGTTGCTCCATGAGGGATATATATATATATATATGTGCGTAGGCGCAGATAGACATTTGCGCGTATGTGCGTCACCTACCATGTAGGTGCAGGTCTGCTCTCCATATGGTTGCAAATTGTGCAGGTGCCATGTTGAACACATGTCGATGGTTGCGCCAGATGCACATTGTCGAGCACGTGCTATCGCTCCGCAGGTCGGCTTTCGCCCAAACCACCTGATAGAAAATTCGCGCACATTCAGGATTTCGCAGTTGCTTAGGTTTGGTCGACCGGTCCGACGACGCTCTGTCGACCAGCGTTCGCTGGGACGAAGCTCGTCAAACAGCTCTCGTTGACTAGCACTTGTCGACGATCTCATCGACCAGTGCTTGTCGGCGGGCTCGTTGACGACCACTCTCGTCGACCAGCGAGGTCCGCCGACGAAGTCGGCGGGATCTCATCAAACAGGGACCCTTCAACAACCACCGTCGACGACCAGCATGAGCCCATTCAACGAACACTTTGTCGAGTTCGATTTGTCGATGGTGAGATCGGCGACGCCCACGCGCGGGCGCGGCCTTACTTTTCAACACTCCCCTACCCCAGCTCAAGCTTGAGCACCCACACATACGCAAGGTCCACCCAGAACCTGCGTAATAGAATACAACGGGGATACTCCAGTGGCGTGCACACACAGCACGCTGTTCACTGCACCTGCCATGTTGAAGGACATGGCGCCTACTTCTGCACGTCATCGTCGCCGACATCGGCAAGGTGAAATTGACCTATTGCGAGGGAAAACCGGTTGAAAACCAGGAAGTGCAGTGCCTTTGTGAGGAAATCTGCCAAAGTTTAGGAAATCTGGAGCGCAATCTTCTTGCGCTTCATCATTTGCTGCAGCCAGACGTAGCGTCGCTCCATGTGCTTGAGGTTGCCCTTTCAGCCCAAACCCTTCAGCGACTGCGATGGCCGACTGGTTGTCCACAACGAGGACGATCGGCGTTCCAGTGTCGAGGAGCTGGAACTCGGGTAGGAGGAAACGAAGTCAGCGTGACTCCTTCCCAGCTTCAGTCACGGCGATGTACTCCGACTCTGCGCTTGATGCGCTGGCTCGTCCAGGAGATAGCTGCGCCGTCGAAGTAAAAAAACGTAGCCTTTTGTGGTGCTGTGCATCTGCTTGTCGCCGTCGTCGTTGGCATCCGTGTAGCCGACCAAACACAGAGTCACCGAACTCGAGGGCGACGTCGCGCGTGTCAGCCAAGTAGGCGAGGCAGCGGTCGACCTCTTGCCAATGCTGGTCACTCCACACCATCAAGCCAGATCCCAACTTTCTTCTCACAAAGGTGATGTCCGACCGACTTGTGGTGGCGGCGAACTGCAGCGAGCCGACCTTCTTGTCAGAAGTAGTAGTAGAAAGAAAGAATGAAGAAAGGAGGATGTTCACTAGCAAGCAGTTGGACATATATAGCAAACCCTAATTGGGTTGTACTCACTATGGAGTACCCCACTGCAGGCTAGACAATTATAACATTCTGACACACCCCCATAGCCAAAGTGGGGTGTAATCAGCACAACAAGCAAGCATAGTAATAGTTCACAATTATAAGCAAAGCTAGAGGTAATCACAGCGGGCAAGTGAGGAGGAGGAGGGACTGTGAGAGGAGAGAAGATGAGAGACGGCGGCTGAAGCTGCAGAGACACGGGCAACAGGAGCTGCTGGCACAGTGGCTACCGGGACAGTGCGCCCCGGACTACTGGAGTAACTGGCTCACGGGCTACGACGAGCTACAGGAGCAACGGACCCTCGGGCGACAGGCGCAGCAGACTCTCTGGGCTACCAGGACAGTGCGCCCCGGACTACAGGTGCTGCGGACGACAAGACAGCAGCCTCCGCTCAACCTCCTCCAACTATCCCACACACCCCCCACACACCCACTGCTTCACTCCTAACTCCACTTGCACGTCACCCCCCTAGTACCACTCCTTCGGCTCCCACACACCCACCCCCCTCAGCGGCAGCTGCAGCACTGGGAGACGGAGGAGGAGGAGGAGCAGGGGACGACGCACAGAAACTGCACCCCCATACCCCCCACCCCAAACCCTAATTCAGGAGAACGGGCAGCAGCAGGGGTGGGGCGCCGTCAGAAGCACGGGGGACAGCGGGCAGCGCAGGGGAAGAGGAAACAGGGCGCCCACGGGCCTGGCGCAGCCCGTACGAACCGCGTGCGGGCGGCCCGAGGCGCGCCCTGGCCTGGCGCAGCCCGTACGGGCCGCGCGCGGGCCTGGCGCTGCCCGTACGGGCCGCGCGCGGGCCTGGCGCAGCCCGTACAGGCCGCGCGCGGGCCTGGCGCAGCCCGTACGGGCCGCGCGCAGGCTGTACGGGCCGCGCGCGGGCCCTACGCAGGTCGCGCATGTCAGAATCCCAACCACTAGACCATTGGGATAAAAGGGCTTGTTTCAGTAGCGGGTCAGTGCGCCCATAACCCCCCAGGCAAACGCGCCTGTAACCCCCTCCAGGATCAATCGGGCATCCACAGTGCAGATCTACTGACACCCCCCCACACTGGGAGGCCCAGGACTAAGCACAGCGGCACCGGCCTACATGTGCATACACCGGGAATCGAACCCGAGACCCCTCTGATACCATGTCAGAATCCCAACCACTAGACCATTGGGATAAAAGGGCTTGTTTCAGTAGCGGGTCAGTGCGCCCATAACCCCCCAGGCAAACGCGCCTGTAACCCCCTCCAGGATCAATCGGGCATCCACAGTGCAGATCTACTGACAGCGCAGGCCGCGACGGGCGACGGGGGGCGACGCGCGGGTCCCCGTCGCCCGTCGCAGCGCCTCCCGGGAGCGACGCGCAGAGTGACGGGGCAGAAAGTCGCCGCGCGCCTCGGGGCGCACGGCGAGCAGAAAACCGCCGCGCCTCGGGGCGCACGGCGGGCAGAAAACCGCCGCGCGCCTCGGGGCGCACGGCGGGCAGAAAACCGCCGCGCGCCTCGGGGCGCACGGCGGGCAGAAAACCGCCGCACGCTCCGAGCGCGCGGCGGGATGAAAAATCCGTCGCACTCCACGGGGCGTGCAACACACAGAGTAGCAGTAGCAGCGGAAGCAGTGAGGTGGTGGGCCCACCCACAGGATCGACCCAAGGGGATCGACCTGCTCTGATAGCATGTCAGAAGTAGTAGTAGAAAGAAAGAATGAAGAAAGGAGGATGTTCACTAGCAAGCAGTTGGACACATATAGCAAACCCTAATTGGGCTGTACTCACTATGGAGTACCCCACTGCAGGCTAGACAATTATAACATTCTGACACTTCTGCCGGTACTCTACTTAGTCATGCGCCTGGAAGTCTTCGTCGTCGATTGTCAGCTCGGCGTAGGCGTCGACAGAGACCCGCGTCTTCGTACGCCGACCTGGCTGCTCCTCGTCGATGAAGCGTTTGCGTAGCTTGTTGACTTATGAATGCCGATGGAGCCGCAGCTTCCGTGCAGGTCGGACTTGCACGATCTCGAGCCCCAAGTACTTTTCCAAAAGACTGATCTCGCGCAGCTCAAAGGCACCCTCCAGCAGCTCGCACAACTCCTTCAGCATCTTGACGCTGCTGCTGGTGGCAAGAAGGTCGTCAAAAGTAGATGAGAACCTAGCACGCCACTCCGTCGGCATCGAAATTGAAGTAGATGGCTTCGTCGACCTGGCTCTTGCTCCACCCTGTCAAGCTATATTTGTTATAGCTTATATTTGTTAGCCTAGGTGTACATTCTTGACCTAGGGTTAGGTTAGGGTTAACATCATATATCCTTGTCCATGTTTCATTTCTAGTCATTTCATTCAGCAGTTAGTACTTTAACATGGTATAGAGCGATAAGATCCTATGGGCCCACCGCCCCGTACCCCGACCTAGCCCGTAGCGCCTTGTCACCCGTAGCGCCTCGTCACCCGGCTGGCGGGTGACGAGCGGGGTCAGCGGGTTGGCGCGTTGCGTCCAGACGCAATGTCTTATACGCAGGACGCAGTTGAAGGGGTCCCGGAGACGCTAAAAAGACGCAGGGCCGGGCATGGTAAAAAAAACGTTAGGGCAGGCAAAACAAAATGTCTAGGAAGGGGGGAGAGGGGGTTTCGGGACATTGCAACCATATTGAACATGGATTATTCTAAAAAAATTCCCGAAACACCAGATTTTTACACATTTAGTTAAACCGAGATTTAGGGTTTCGAAAGAGAATCAGGTCGACTAGGAGAGAAAGCTCTAAATGTTGACCTGATTCTCTTCTTACATTGGGTTCAGGTCGACAAGGTTGGGGGATGCAGTGCGGTAATGTGAGGTGGTTGGGGGAAAAATGATTCGCTAGCGATTTTGCTTTGCAAAATTAGCAAAAAGGCTCCCATTCGTTTGCGATTTTGCTTGGCGACATCGCTCCCATGGAGTTACGAATTCGCGGATCTAACATTAGCGTCGAAATCGCGAATGGGCGATTTCGCGGGCTTCTTTTTTTTCCCGTGCAGCCGGAAATAAAAATCCGCTAAACGTCCTGCGTCCTGCGTCGGGACGAGCGTCTTTTGCAACATAGTTGCTGTGTGCTTTGCTGTGTGCTCTTATGTGTGCTCTGCTGTGTGCTCTGCTGTGTGCACTGCTGTGTGCATTACTATGTGCACCTCTGTGTCCTCTGTTCTGTGCTGTGCTATGTGCTGTACTGTGTGCTCTGCTGTGTGCTCTGCTGTGTGCACTGCTGTGTGCACTGCTGTGTGCACTGCTGTGTGCACTGCTGTGTGCTCCGCTGTGTGCTCTGCGGTGTGCTCCGCTGTGTGCTCTGCTATGTGCTCTGTTGTGTGCTATGCTATGTGCTCTGCTGTGTGCACTGCTGTGTGCACTACTGTGTGCACTGATGTGTGCTCTGCAGTGTGCTCTGCTGTTTGCTCTGCTCTGTGCACTGCTGTGTGCACTACTGTGTGCACCTCTATGTCCTCTGCTGTGTGCTCTGCTATGTGCTCTGTTGTATGCACTGCTGTGTGCACAGCTGTGTGCTCTACTGTGTGCATTGCTGTGTGCACTATTGTGAGCACTGCTGTATGCACTACTGTGTGCATTGCTGTGTGCTCTGATATGTGCTTTGCTGTGTGCTCTGCTATGTGCACTGTTGTGTGCACTGCTGTGTGCACCTCTGTGTCCTCTGCCCTGCCAGTAGACCTGGGGGGCAAGGCGGGCACGTGGCTTATGCACCTGGGGCACTCACAGACGCTCAAGTGAGGCGCAACAGTGTCCGAACGAGCTTGGATTGTTGGGAGTTGCTGTGCTAACCACGTGGAACTTGCGAGTAGAGTGTTTTACTCAATCTCTTCACGTGTGCAAATTAGCTCACAACAATTAGGGCGTTTATTTTACCTTCACCCAACACTGCTGGGTGACGATTTTTTAACACCTTTCTCTTCCCTGCAACCAACCAACACCCCTTTCTCCCCTTTCCCTCGCTTACTACTGCAGCCATACTTGCAAGCATTGGATCAGGAGAGTGCAGGGGACTGTACAGACCTCTTCTCGGAGGCAGGCAACGCCTTCATGGCTGTCGGCTGGGTGGCAGATGCCGTCCGCTTCTACCGCCCACTATGCTGCCACTAAGATGACGTGACACTCGCTGCCGCTGCTGCCGTCGTTGCAAATGCTGCTGCTGGGGATCCTGGGGGTGCTCCTTCTTCAGAGGGTGGTGGGGAAGGGACAGGGTCAGAGATGCAAGGGGGAGGGGCAGAGGCGTTATGGCAACAATTGGAGGGGTGGACGGCGGTCTGGGTGAAGGTGGGCGCAGCGCGTGCTGCTGCTGGGCGAGTGGATGAAGCCGTGCCAATTCTTGATAGAGGTGCATGTGTCGTGTTGGCAGTGGAGGCTGGGAAGCGAAGGGTGGGGTTCGTGTTTGAGGAGGCGGAAGCGTGCTTGTTTTTCTTTCAGTGTTCGTGTGGGCGGTGGAGGCTTGGGAGAGAGGGTTGGAGTGTGCATGTCTTTCCCCTCTGTGGGTGCCCGCACAAGGCACCCCTACCTGGCCCTCTGCTTTCCCCCCTCCCTTTCTCCTCCTCAACACTCTCTTCCCTTTTCGACACTCACATTTCCTTCACTGCCTCCTTCCGCCCCCTCTCCTCTTGTCGCTCACACCACTTTCTCCCGTCCAGTCCATGCACCATGCGCCTGCGGCTCCTCTCCCTCGCTGGCTATGTTTCTCCTCCACCACCAATCACCTCCTCGCCTCAGCCTGCCACCTTTCCGCACCTCTCCTCGCCACTTCTCACCTCCCTCACCTTTCCTTTCTTCGCTCTCCCCTCTTCCCTCCCCAAAACATGCTCTCTCCTCCGCCCTCCTTCTAGTGGTGGCATGTCTGCCATGGCTATCCCAACCCCACATGCACCTCTCCTCTGCGCTTGCCCTCACTGGTCGCTTGCCAGAGGTGGTGGCCGTGCTGGAGGGGCCGAGGGGGGGCGAGCAGGAGGGGAGCGAGGGACAGTAGGGCGGGGCAGAGGCAGCATAGGGAGGGTCGCAGGGGGGTGCTTCAGCTGCCTCTGCCTCTGCTGCAGCTGCGGGTAGCGCAGTGGGTGGGGTGGGCGAGGGGGCGATGAGAAAGAGGGGCGGGGCGGTGTGGTGGAAGCTGGTGGAGGAGCGACTGGACAAGGCCGACAATGCCAGCAAGTTCCTGGAAGTTGCGCTGCCCATGGTGTCCCAGTCGATGTGGGCGATCGACAAGAACGAGCCGGTGGGTTGGGCATGGACGGTGAGTTGGCAGGGGCGTGAGCTAACAGGGGCGTGAGCTGGCAGGGGCGTGAGGTGGCAGGGGCGTGAGGTGGCAGGGGTGTATGGATGTGGGTGATGCTTGTCAGGGGTGGAGTGGAGGATGGGAGGAGTGGAGGTGAGTGAGACGTGGGGAAATGGGTGAGTGGGCAGGAGAGGCGATGCACAGGGAGCAGCTTCGCCTGGAAGGAGCAGCACTCGCATGGGTAGCACAAGTGAATGCATGGTGGGTGGCCATATGGGTGCTTCACTCCTAGTATCAGCAGAGCATGTTATTGAACGAGAGATGCCTGCACATCAGATTCTGTCGGCCTTCCGGGCGGAGCACCCGTGGTGGAGGGGGTGGATGAGGCAGCTGAAGCCGCTGCTGGGCGACCAGGCGAGGGATAGCAAGGAGGGGCTCTACTGCAGGCTCAAGCTGCGCCTGCCGCGCGGCATCGTCTGAGCTGGGCTGCACTGCTCTGCTGTGTTATGGGGAGAGTGAAGGGATGAAAGAGGGCTTCATGGGGCAGTAGGGTAGGGTGAGGCAGCCGGCAGTGATGCAATGCTTGCATGGACGGGGTTGTGAGAGGGCAGAGGACGGATGGTGGGATGGACCCCTCCCCTCACGTGCCTTAAGTTTGTCACCACCTCTCATCTGCCGTTCTATCCTCTCACCATACCATCACCCTCCCCCCAGCACCTGATCACCTCTTCTCCTCCTACACACACCCCATCACCCCTCCCCCTCTTTCCTCCCATCCCCTCCACCCTTCCCCCACCAGCTGCGAGCTGGCGAATCGGCGGCGCCTGGAGTGGCTGGCAGCAGAGAAGGCGGAGAGGCAGGCGTCGCTGGGGGAGCGGAGGGGCGCGGGGGAGGGGGAGGGGGGAGCGGGAGGAGAGGGGGCGGGGAAGGCTGGTGGTGGTTGATTGGCTGCAGCTAGTGGTGGGGGGAGCGGGAGCAGAATGGGGGAGAAAGAGAAGGGAAGACAGAGGGGAAGGGGGGGGGGGGAGGGGGGGAAATGTGAGTATGGGAGGGGGAGGGGGAAAGGAGGGAGGGGAATTGGGGAAAAGCAATGGGGCAAGCAGCAGATGATGGGAGTTGTGTGCTGTGAAGTCAAGTAGTGAATTGTGATTCAGTTGTGCGACTGGAGTTAGCACTCAAGGACAACCTCCCACTCACCACTCCACCTCCCCGCCTCTCTGAACCCCCTCCTCCCTCCCCTCCTCCTCCCTCCTCTCTGAACCCGTCCCCCACTCCCCTCCCCTTCACGCGCTGCGTCCAGCTAAGCAACTTGGGGCTGAAGAACGTGGACGAGCCCACGCTGCACGTGGTGCCGCTTCCTGGAATCTTCTCAGACGACCAGCAGTTTGGCCTGCTGCTCAAGGTGTGCCGTCCTCTGTTCCCCTCTCTATGTCTTTCATGTCGCTGTTCTTCCCCTCTTGCCACAATCCTTGCTTCCCTCCCCCCCCCGCCCCTAAAGCCCCTTGCCCCTCCTGCCCCACATTGCCCTGCCTCCTCCCATGCACCCACCCTCTCCTGCCTCTTCCGATGAAACCGACTCTGCCATCTGCCCACAGGACTCCACTCCCTTAAATATTCCACAGGGTCCATATCTGTTGCATCATTGCTGCTCACAACGAGCTCGCCTTTCCCTGGACCCCTTCCCCCCCACCTTCTGGCCATCACACCCCCCACAGGTGGTGCAGGGTCTGCTGCACGAGGGCCGCCCCATGGAAGCTGAGCGCCTCGTCGAGACAGCTCTTTCCCATAATCTTCCCAAGCCCATGTGCAAGCAGCTACAGTCAGCTACTGGCGGTCCCCTTGCTGCTGAGCCGGTTCTTCCCCTTGCTGGCTCACTTCCTCTCCTTCACCATGCTGCCTTTTCGTTGTTTGTTCCATGCCCTTGCCATCCGCCCTTGCTTGAGCACCTCCCATCCGCCCCACAACCATCTTACTATGCTTGCATGCGTGGGCGTGCAGAGGAAGCGAGTGGCATGCTGCAGTTTGAGGTGGCGAGGGCCATCATCAGCGAGCAGCCTCACAGCATCCGCGGCTGGTCGCTCTTCCACTCCCTCACCCTCAGGTGCGTTATGTGTTCCCTTGCACATGTGCACCACTATCTTGTGTGCGCCCACTCTCACGGATTGAATAAGATGATATGAGACAGGGGGCAGGGGCCATTGTCTCTATATATCAGATGCACATCTCTCGCACCCTCACACATACTACACACACACACACGCATCCACACAAACAGCCACACACTCACAACCACATACGCACAACCACATATACGCACCCACACACTCACAACCACACAGTCACACCCACACGCAAACACACACTGCCACACGCACCAACACACACACCCGTACATATCCCAAGCTCCACGACCATGACCACGCGTACACACACGAGGCACCCAGCACGCCTCCCTCCTTCCACCAAAAACTGCTCCCCTTTCCTCTCCCCAGGGGCACGGAGAGCAACGACCGGCGGGCCAAGTTCCTGTAGCAGATGCGCATGCGGCACCCGGAGTGTGTGGCAGCAGTGCTGGTGTCGGGCCACCACCACGCGCTGCGCGGCAACATGCAGGGTGCCTGCTGCGAGTACCTACGTGCCCACCTCATGCAGCCCCACGACCCCCTCATCTGCCTCTGCTGCGGTGCGCTTGTGGGGGCTTGGGGTGGTGGTGTGGGAAGGATTGAGGGAGGGGGGAGGAGGGGTGGGGCGGTTGGGGGAGTTGGTGGTGGTATGTTTGTGGGTGTAGCTCTGAGAACTGTCCCTCACTGCCCTCCTCCCTATCGTCTCTCTCGCTCCCGTGTTGCCTGCTGTCACCAGGAGTGGCGCTGCTGAATCTCTCCCTGGGCTCATGCCCGCGCGACCGCAGCCAGTGTGTGCTGCAGGGCATGGTGCTGCTGCAGCAGTACGCCTAGCTGGCAGGCGACACTCAGGTGAGCGCACCTGACCTGAGGCGAGTTCAGCTTAGGAGGAGGTTAGTCAACATACTTTACTGGTGTACTGTGCTTCCAAGTGGGTCCCCCTTCTGCTTCCCTCGTCATCTCCTTCCCATGGCCAGCATTTTCTGTTTGGTTCCCCGTTACACATCTCAGGAAGTGCATTTCAACTTGGGTCGTGCGTTCCACCACGTGGGACTGCTGCACCTCGCTGTCGACCACTACAAGCACGTTCTCTCCCCCGCCACTCCACGCCGGCACCATGCCACCGCCGAGCAGCCGGGATTAAGAAGCCAGAGAAGCAGGGAGGTTAGTGGTCCTGAAAGGCAGGAATGTGACGCTGGGTTGAAACGAGAAGCAACCCATAACTTGGTTGCTATCTACAGAACTAGTGGAGCTGATGCATTAGCTAGACAAGCCATGAGAAACTATTTGACCATTTGACTTCAGTGTAGATGGTGCATTGGTTAATCCTTGTAACGACTCCTTTTCTAACGGAAAGGTAAGAAACATTTGCCCAAATATGATTTGTCGCTTCTTCCACAAGGCTGCACTTTTGCTGAGTTGGCGTTTTTTTTTTTTTTTTTTTTTTTTTTTTTTTTTTTTTTCTTTCTTTTTCTTGTTGTTGTTGTTGTTGTTGTTTTTTTTTTTTTTTTTTTTTTTTTTTTTTGTGAAAGCTTATACAAGAAGATGTACAGGCAAAACGATACAGTCGTAACTGATTCATCAGGGCTCAAGCTGGGCGAAAACGCCTAGCCCTCCCTGCGAACTCTATGGTGGTTTCACGAAAGTTCTCGGGTTCGACCAGACGGACTCGAAACCCCCCTGCCACCTCAGTCCCAGTGCCTCGTTGTCACAGATCCGCCGCATGACACGTGCCTCATCCTCCGCCAAATTCCACCTCGCCTTATCCCTCCGCGCTTGTCTGGTCAGTCTGCTACAATAGATCCTTGCATGCTTGTTGAATTCCACTTTGATCCTCCAGATCACCTTCCGTGCCTGGAACTTCTTCACCTTACAGAGAGACACGTCACACCTTCCCAACAAGATATGGTGCATCGTGACTGCCACCATAGTTGCTTCCGGAAAACCGGGCCTCGTTCCCTCCGCACCGAACACGAGGTCTGCCAGGCTGTCAACCCGCCTCGTCGGCTGCATCATGCTGAGCGCCGATTTGACTGCCCCAACCACTGGTGCGATGCTCGCACACTCGAGCAAGCAATGCTCCAGCGTTTCTGCCAAACCGCAATGCGGGCACGTCACCCCGCCCTTCAGGAATGAAACCCTCTCTCCCACCTGGAGATTGAGATTTTGCACTCGGAGCAGGACATCTCTTGCTCTGGCCGGGACCACAAGGGAATCTCGGACACTTCTTCCCCGCTCCCAGTTGATTTTTCTGCCCGCCCGGGCTTCCCAGTTCGTCCTTTTCACCTCCACAACTTCCACTCCCTTGCTCGGCTCTCTGAGCTTCCTCAGCGGGGCCACCTCCTCCTTAAACAGTGTCGAGCTTAGTAACCGCATTCTCAGGTCCCCAGCTTCTCTTACTGCCCGAGTCTTGGACAGCTTCACTGGTATCACACCACCACACCACAGCACCAACCTCACATCCCATGCCGTGCGCTCTCCACCTTCCTTCCCAACTTGCCACTAACCTCCCATAGGCACCTATGCCCACTCGGAAGCTTAGTACACACCATAGACGATTCAGCCGCTACCTCCTCTGCCGTCAAAGGCGCCAGCACCGACTGTCGCCACTGCTCCGGCGCCGCGTATAACGCCTTAAGTGCCATCTCCGCCTCTTTTTTGCCCTCCAGCTCCCTTGTGAGCATCTCCTCCGATTTCAACGCCACAGTACCATCCCACTCCTCAGCACCATGTCGCGCAACTTCCATCCCCACAGCTTCTCCGTTCCGTTCTGACAGCCAAATGGGGCCTTCCCCCGGTGAATGATGTTTCTGTTGTAGCACAGCAATTCCTCTGCCACTTCCCATCGTGATGCAGCATCCGGCACCTCCACCGCCGTGGATTTCAAAACCGCCTTGCACAACCTTGCCCACCTCCTGCTTTTGAACACCCCCCTTCTCAGCACCGCTTTATGCGCATACAACGTTGCCCAGCCCAGAGGCAGGCCTGCCGCATGCTCCGTCAATCCCCGCCTGAGTGGACACTCCTGCCGCAATGCCAGGCCCACACACCTCAGAGCCACGCTGTCAATGCATCCTCGTGGGTCAATCACTCCCAGCCCTCCTTGCTCCCTCGGCGCGTACATCAGATCGCCACTCCAGAGCCTGAAGTGCCGTTCCGCTTAGTGAGATGCTGCAGGAGTACGCTGTGGTGCGTACATCAGACCTGACACCACCGCTTTCATCCGTGTCGCCACCACCTTCGCCAGAATCTTGTACACACCCGACAACAGCGTGATTGGCCGATAATTCCTGATATCCATCTCTGCCCCCTTTTTGTAAAGCAGGATAGTAACCGCCTCATTCGCGACTTCCGGCATCTTTCCTGTCGCGACAAAATCCCTGATCATCTTCATCACCGGCTCCCGCAGCAACTCCCAGTGACTTTGGAATAACTCCTTGGGTAGCCCATCTCGACCAGGCGACTTATCGTTGGCCAGTCCCCTGATCGGCGGCTTAACCTCGCTCTCTGTCCATTCCCTCGTCAGGCCCTCCGCTGATGCTTCTTCCAGCACCTTCCTCGGCGTCCACTCCAGCACCGGCTCAGCACCACCACCCATGGGGGCCTCGTCAAACGCTTCCTTGAAGTGACAGGTAGCTGCTTCCAGGACCGCTCGTGCATCCGTGTGGCTGACCCCGTTCCGCACAAGTTCCTTGATCCCCGACTTGGCTTTCCGACTCTTAAATCAGCGCCGTCAGAAAACCAGTTGGCGTTTCCCCTTCTAACTGCACCTTGAGCCCCGTCCGTGTATGCGGGAAATTTCTCCGGCCATCCCAGTACCTCTGCAGCATCGCTTCCCGACTTGTCAGCAGCGCCTGCAGCGCGTCATCGCTCGGATCAGCCATCACCCTATGCTGTAGACTCCCCACTTGTTCTTCCAAAGTCCTTCTAGTATGCTTCACCCTCCGCTTCTCTTCTTTGTCATACTTCCGCAGGCGAGCTACCAGGCTTCTTGACAGTCTGTCGAAGTCCCCGCTCCCCCCTTCACAGTGCTTCCGGACCACATCCGCAATCGTCGTCTCCACACCAGGCCGCTTAGCCAGCCTCGCCGGAAACCGCCAGATCCCTGGCCCTGTCTCCTGCGGGCCCCTCCACGCCAGCCGCAACCTAACCGCGAATTTGTGGTCCATGATCCCCTTCCGCACCCACTGGTGAGTCGCTCTCGCCACCAAATGCATCAGGGACTGCGACACCAACACCCTGTCAATCCGCGAGCTGACCTTCGCCGACTTGCAATAAAAAGTGAACCGTCTCTCATCCGGATTCAGCTCTCAAAACACATCCTTGACATGGAAATCCGTCAGCATCCGCTCCATCCTACTGTTGTCTCCAGTCACCCCCTAACGGTTTGACTTGTCCAGCAAGGTTTGCGCTTCACTAGTGCCTCGCGAGGCCTTTTCTAGGGCTTCACTGGTCCTTGACTAGCAATTCACTAGGAAATCAGAAATGTGCCAAAAAAACGCCACCAATCAGAATTGAACATTGGTTTCCACCAAGCGAGAGATTTTCCAAGTGTTGTTTTCAACTGACTAGTACAACTGATTTATACTCTACCCAATGCACACATGTAACTGCAACCAAACGTGTCGCCCAAGCTAAATCCATTGTAATCAAACTTGTCCCACACGCCATGTGTCACGTCGAGTCGCACATGTTAGAATCACTAGCTAGGGAACGAGAAAAGGTGATGATTAGGTGAAGATTGGGGTGCAAGACTAGAGTGTCGAGACTATTTGTGTACCCCCTAAGGCTAGCCCCAATATAGCCTAGATACAATTATGCATATGTTTTGACACACCCCCATAGGCGAAATGGGGGATAGCCAGAGCAAGTAGTGGTCACAAGACCAGTCAGGAAGGGCAAAGCAAGCTCAGGGTGGATCTTGAGGAAACCACACAAATTCCGAGCACAAGCAAGTGGTCACAAGACCAGTTCACATGCAGTTTAAATATATAGCAAGGGGTACAGTGAGCACAACCTAGCAAGTGTAAGTATGCAGGTATATATATAGAGATCACAGTACAAACAGAGTCAAGAAGTAAGCAAGTGAGGCACAGTAGGCACAAGGCCTAGAACAGTACAGAAGCGCTGATGGTCACAAGGCTGAAGCGCCTTGGTGAACACATCAGCAGTGTTGGCCCGAGTGGCCACGTAACGCAGACGAAGCTGACCACGCTGCTGCAACTCTCGAGCAAGGAAGTACCGTAGAGCGATATGCTTCATTCTGTGCTCCAATCTGTGCTCCTCACACAAGGCAATGGTAGCCTTGTTGTCGACGTACAGCACTGGAGGAGAACGAGGCCGCTCTCCCAAGTCGGTCAGCAGGTAGGTGAGCCAGCGTAACTCCTGTGCAGCCATGGCTGTGGCGTAGATCTCAGCCTCACAACTGGAGCTGAGAACGGAAGACGAGCGTGTAGAACGCCAAGAAACAGAACCAGAGCCAAGGCTGAAGGTGTAACCCTGAGACGACCGCTGAGTAGCCTGGTCGTCAGCCCAAGAAGCGTCTGAGTGCCCAGTGAGTACAACTCGGTCTCGTCCTCCAAGCACTAGCCCCATGCCCGACGTACTGCACAAGTAACGCAACACCCTCTTAGCGGCATCCATGTGCTCCTTCCGGTGACGACCAGGAGCGACATAGCGTGCAAGGATGCTAAGAGGGTATGCAAGGTCAGGTCGAGTGCAGGTCATCAGGTACATGAGGCAGCCCACAAGCTCTGGATACGGGCCACTCGGCTCTACGGACTCATCCGAAGGCAGAGCTGAGAGCGAGTGACCGGTAGGCAGAGGAGTGGGCTGAGGCGAGGAGTACGTGAAGCGGAAGCGCTGAAGGACCTGCTGCACCATGTGTGACTGAGTCAAGGTGATGGTGCGCCGTGCTCTGTCCCGGGTGATCCGCAAGCCAAGATAGCTTGTCAGTTCACCCAAGTTTGTGCACGTGTGTCTCTTCTGCAGCTCCGACTTCACGTGGGCGAGTGCCGTAGTGTCAGCAGTGACAAAGACCAAGTCGTCGACGTACACGAGGATGTAGAACGGCGGCAGTGAAGTGTCGGTGCGTAGAAACAGCGACGGGTCAGCAGTAGAAGGAGCGAACCCAAGAGCCGCAAGTGTAGTCCTCAGTGTGTCGTGCCACTCACGCGGCGCCTGGCGGAGACCGTAGACTGGCCGTCGGAGGCTCCACTGGGTACCAGGAGGGAACGACCCAGTGAAGCCAGGTGGGCGGCGCAGCCAGATCTCCTCGTGCAGGCTGCCCTGCAAGAAAGCAGTGCTGAAGTCAAGAGAGTGGAGCTCGTAGTCACGCTGAGCGGCGACGTGCAGCAGAACCCGAAGAGTGGTCATCTTCGGGGTCGGGGAGAAGGTCTGGAAGAAGTCAACTCCCTCTCGCTGACTGAAGCCTCGTGCAACGTAACGCGCCTTGAAGACAGGCGGAGAACCCGGCGGCCGCTTCACCCTGAAAATCCACATGCCACTGACGATGTTCGCCCCAGGTGGGGGATCCTCGTCGACGTAGGTGCCTGTGGACTTCCAAGAAGCCATCTCTGCGTCCATGGCTGTCTGCCATTGAGAGGAGTACTCACCCGCGATCGCCTCAGCGTAAGAGCGCGGGGTCGGGATGTCTGGAGCATCCGGGTCTCCCTCAGGGGCAACCAGCATGGACACGAGATGAGGTAACGCAGCGGCAAAGCACTCAAACTCCTCCTGCCTGTCCTCAAGGACGTCCGTGCCAAGAGCACACTCACCCCCGACGGACGAAGGACAGACAGACTCAGACTCAGACTCAGCGACAAGGCTAGCGGCGTAGTCTAGACGACAAGCGGCAGCAAAGTCAACTAACTCAGCGACTAGAGCAGACGCAGCAGAGGACTCAAAGGAAGGGTCAGTGACAACAGTGGCGAGGAGACGCGTGACAGTAGGACTAGCAGCACGAAGGGAGTCAGACTCCGGGTCAGCAAGAGTAGGAAGAGAAGACGCAGGAGGAGACGGCAGAGGGACACGCTGAGGAGCAGTGGAAGGACGAAGTGCCATCTGGTGAGTGCCTGGGACAGCAGGAGGACGCTGAGGCGGAACACGACGACCAGTGTGAGCAGCACGAACAGGTGACGCACGACGAGACTCTGGCGACGCAGGACGAGACTCAGGCTCACGACGCTCTGTAAGACCTCCAGTCGGACCAGTGTAAGGAGAAGGACCAGGGAGTGGCGAGGCAGGCGGTAACTGTGACTGCGACTGGACAGGCGGAGGACACTCTAAGGAGGGAGCAGGACTAGGGGGAGGCGGCTGACCAAGAACCTGCTGAAGGAGCGGAACGAAGTACGGCCGCGGCCGCGCAGCGCCTCCAGAACCAGCAGAGGCACCACCAGTACCCTCAGCTCCAGGGTCTCCAGCTACACCAGCAGCACCAGCTCCCGGGTCCGCAGCACCAGCAGCAGCTCCAACTCCAGGGTCCTCAGCTCCAGCAGCAGCTCCAACTCCAGGGTCGGCAGCACCAGCAGCAGCTCCAACTCCAGGGTCCGCAGCACCAGCAGCAGCTCCAACACCCGGGTCCTCAGCACCAGCAGCAGCTCCAGTAGTAGGAGTACCTCTAGCAGCTCCAGCAGCACCAGCAGTACCACCAGTACCAGCAGTACCTCCAGCAGCGTCAGTAGCACCAGCACCAGCAGCACCTCCAGGAGCACCAGCAGCACCGCCAGCAGCAGTAGCACCTCCAGCACCAGGGTCCGCGACACTAGGAGCGCCACTCCGGAGACTGCAGCGCCGCGCGTACCACTCTCGGAGCCGCTGGGGAGAGGGCAGCTCCCGCCTAGGAGGGGAAGCACTAGCACCAGCTCCAGCAGCACTCCTAGCTCCAGAGGCACCTCTCCTGAGGCTGCAGTACTGTAAGTACCACTCACGCAGCTGCTGTGAGGAGAGAGCTCCTCCAGGTGTAGTACTCCCAGGCTCAGCACCTCCAGACTCAGCACCCCCAGACTCAGCACCCCCAGACGCAGCACCCCCAGACTCCGCAACCCCAGGCTCCGCACCCCCAGGCTCCGCACCCCCAGGCTCCGCACGCTCAGGCTCAGCACCCCTAGCAGGACGAGAGTCGACAGCTACCTCGACAGGCTCAACCGGGTCTACCTGGGACACACCTGAGGGAGCGGCACCCTGAGGGGGGAGGGGGTCTACCATAGCAGCACCTGGGGCGAGGAAGAGAGGCGGGGGGGGGAGCGGGGTAGTGCGGTAGGGGAAGAGGCGGTAGTAGGGCACGGACTCGTCAAAAGTGACGTCATGTGAGGGCAGGACACGGCGCGAGGTGGCGTGGTAAAACTGCCAACCAGACGCGTCCGGGACAAAGCCAAGGAAGACACAAGGAACAGCGCGGGAGGAGAGCTTGTCCGCGGACGTATCGCGAACAAAAGCTCGAGATGCCCAGACCCGAAAACGCGACGCATCGCCAACCTCTCCCGTCCAACGCAGTGTCGGGGAAGTCTCCGGCAAGGAGACACGGGGCCAGAGGTTGAGCTGATGCGCAGCGTATCGGACCGCAAACGGCCACAGAAAGTGGGGGGCAGCCGCATGGATCAAGGAGGTACGAGCGACCTCCATGACCAAGCCAATGCGGCGCTCAGCAACCCCATTCTGCTGTGGAGAGGCCGGAAGCGTGAACGACTGGCGGATGCCGTGCTCCGCACAGTAGGCTGCCAAGAGGTCGGAGGAGAACTCACCACCTCTGTCAGAGTGCAAGCGCAGGACAGGAAAGTCCGAGTGGAAACGCTCGCTGAGCTGGAGACGAGAAGCGCGGATCCAAGGGATCAAAACATCAGGGACCTCACCCTTGGTGCGCAAGGGGAAGACCGTGGTGTAGCGCGAGTAGTCGTCAACAACTATCAGGAAGTACCTTTCCTGACCCTGACCACGGACGCGGGCTGGGCCCCACACGTCCATGTGGAGCGTCTGCAAGGGAGCAGACGTCGGGGGAAACGAGGAGGAGTGAGGAGCGGCGCGCTGCCGCCCCTCGACACAGGGAAGATAGGGAGGAGCAGGCGAGGGTGGGAGGGGAGGGAGAACCCTGGGAAGACCAGAGACAAGGTACCGTTTATGCATGGCACGAAGGCGCTGCACAGACGGGTGACCAAGTCGGTGGTGCCAGAGGACGGTCTCGTGCGCCAGAGAGCGACACGAGCAGGGGGCCGACAGCTGACCTGACGCAGACGCAGACGCAGCTACCTGAGGGGACTCAGTGGTCAGTGTGTACAGGTCCGACCCCGGCTGCCGAGTGAAGGTAGCCAGGTGACGGCCCGTCCGAGCACACGTGCAGTGTGTCACGCGCTCGTAGGCAGGGGTGAACTGGTGAACACCCCCGTCCTGGAGCGCACAACCCGCCACCAAGTTCGTAGAGAACGAGGGGAGGTGGAGACCTGACAGTCTGCCCGACGGGACCGCAGGACAAGGAAGGACAGTGGAGGAGGTCGCAATGACCGGACCCCCAGAGGGGTTAGCAAGGGAGACAGCAACTGGCCGAGCAAGCGGCTCAAGGGTAGTGCGGTCACAAAAGAAACAGCGAGAAGCACCTGAGTCCAGTGTGAAGGTGTGTAGTGCCTCAGTCGACTCAGTACCAGGGGGCGCAGACTCACTAGCACCTAGAGCAGCAGCCTCACCAGCACCTAGAGCGGTAGCCTCACTGGTCCGAATGCCCGGGTCGGGCGGAACACGCAGGTACTGAGCACTCTCTCCACTAGTAGACATGACATACATGGCAGTGAGAATAGCATCAAAGTCTAGAGCATAGATATCAATGTTCTTTTTCATCAGATCAGCCCAGCGGGGCAGCTCAGTGGCATCAGGGAACTGAGTACGCCAAGCGTCGTCGAGGCGAGAGAAGCAGCGCTGCGTGGTGTGCGCCCTCCCACACGTCTGACCAGTGCGGTCACCAGTGCGGATGACGTACGTGCAGCTAAGGCCACCCCCCCCCCCCGTGCTGAGAGTACCACTCACGGAGCTCCTGGGGCGACAGAGTGCGCTGCTGGCTCTGGCCACTGCCAGCGCCTCCACGACCACCACCGCCGCCGCCACCTCCTCGACCACCCCCTCCCCTGCCGCCGCCACGACCACCGCCGCCCCCACCACCGCCCCCGCCCCTGCCACCTCCCCCGCCGCTGCCGCCACCACCCCCACCGCTGCCACTAGTCCCTCCAGCCCCACCACCACCCCCACCGCCTCCACCGCCCCCACCACCGCCTCCCCCGCCGTCACCTCCGCCTCCCTTGCCCCCTTTGCCCTTGCCGCTGCGGCGCCAGCTCGAAGTGGACGCAGTCCCGACCTTCTCAGCACCAAGGAGGTCGGCAGCAGAAGCAGAGGCTACAGAGGGAAGAAGGGGGGAAGGGGAACACCCCTCAAAGAAAGGGGTGCGGGGGTCGCCACGAGAGGCACCTACAGCGACTATGCTAGCCTCAGCTGCAAGGAGTTCCTTCTCGAGGAGGGCAATGGTGAGCTCAGTGGGGCAGCAAGATAGGAAGTGATCCCTGACTGCACGCAGAGTGTCAGGGAGGCGGGTGACTAGGTGGTAGAGAGTGAGCCAGAGCGGGGGGGGGTTCGTGGCAAGAAACTCATCGGGCATAGCGGCACGGAAGCGGGCCTCACTAGTACGGAGGTGCGTGATGAGGTCAGCGACTGTGTGGAAAGAGGCCAGGTCGGGGAACAGGTAGGGGAGTGAGAGACGGCCTAGCGCGGCAGAGGCAGGTGAGGAGTAGCGGGCAACGACAGCGGTGTACAGTGCCTGTGCAGTCTTGTGCTGGCCAAAGTGCTCGCGCTCATCTATCGGCAGGGAGTTGCGAATAGCAAAGCGAGCGTGGGCGTCACGAGTCTGCCACTGTGAGCGGGCAGTGCTGTCAGCAGTAGCAGCAGGGGCAGTGGCATGGCCTAAGGCGTGATCGTACAGTGAGATGTCTTCCTTGGCAGTGAGTTGTAGGAATAGGTGCAGGTCATCGAGCCAGGTGTCAAACTTCACTGGGCGGCCCTCAGCATCGAAAGCTAGCATAGGGGGGCTAGCCATAGCGACAGTAGGAGCAGTAGTAGTAGTAGTAGCAGAAACAGCAGTAGTGACAGTAGCAGTGACAGAATCAGGGGCGCGGCTCGGTAGGGCGGCGCGGCTCGGGCCGGGTGACGCGGTTCGGTGGGGCGGCTCGGCTCGGCTAGGCAGCGGCTATTCGAGGTGGGGCACGTGAGGGCGTGCAGGGCAGAGTGGGGCGGTCCGCACGGGGCACGGGGTGGCTAGCTAGCTAGGGCGGGGCCTGGTCGCACGAGGCCAGCAAGGGCGGGCTAGTGGGGCGGGGCCGGTACGCTAGGGGCACGCGAGGGCGTGCAAAGCGGCTGCTCTGGGTCCAGGGGCGGCTGCACCAGGGGCGGCTGCTTCAGGGGCCAGGGGCGGCTGCTCTAGGGTCCAGGGGCGGCTGCACCAGGGGCGGCTGCTTCAGGGGCTGTAGCAGCAGTAGCTTCAGTCAGGAGCAGCTGCAGTAAGCGCTGGAGTAGGAGCTGCAGCAGTAGCACTAGCTGTAGCAAGTGTAGTAGTAGGAGCTGCAGCAGTAGCACTAGCTGTAGCAAGTGTAGTAGTAGGAGCTGCAGCAGTAGCACTAGCTGTAGCAAGTGTAGTAGTAGGAGCTGCAGCAGTAGCACTAGCTGTAGCAAGTGTAGTAGTAGGAGCTGCAGCAGTAGCACTAGCTGTAGCAAGTGTAGTAGTAGGAGCTGCAGCAGTAGCACTAGCTGTATCAAGTGTAGTAGTAGGAGCTGCAGCAGTAGCACTAGCTGTAGCAAGGGTAGTAGTAGGAGCTGCAGCAGTAGCACTAGCTGTAGCAAGTGTAGTAGTAGGAGCTGCAGCAGTAGCACTAGCTGTAGCTGGAGTAGTTTCAGACAATAGTAGCTGTAGCAAGTGCCGTAGTAGCAGTGGCAGCAGTAGCACTAGTTGTAGCAGCACTAGCTTCAGTAGCAGCAGCAGTGAGTAACAGTAACACGGGCCGCGTGCGGGCCAGTCGCGGGCTGTAAGGGCTGCGTGCGGGCCTGGCGCGGGCTTTACGCGCTGGGTGCGAGCCTGACGTGGGCTGTACGGGCTGCGCGACGGCCTGGCGCGGGCTGTACGGGCTGCGCGACGGCCTGGTGCGGGCTGTACGGGCTTCGCGACGGGTCTACACGGGCTGTACAGGCTTCGCGACGGGCCTACGCGGGCTGTACGGGCTTCGCGACGGGCCTACGTGGGCTGTACGGGCTTCGCGACGGGCCTACGCGTTCAGGGGGGGGTCGCACGTGACTAGGAGGAAAAAAAATCGCGCCTAGGGAACCGTCTCGCCTAGAGCACGGTTTCGAATTTCGCATTTCTCCTAGGGGCGCGACTCGGGCAGTAGATCGAAATAGTAGTGGTGGGCCCTTTTTAAAAAATCGGTCCTAAGGAGCATTGTGCTCTTAATACCATGTTAGAATCACTAGCTAGGGAACGAGAAAAGGTGATGATTAGGTGAAGATTGGGGTGCAAGACTAGAGTGTCGAGACTATTTGTGTACCCCCTAAGGCTAGCCCCAATATAGCCTAGATACAATTATGCATATGTTTTGACAGCACACGCAACCGACCCTCCTTCCTCGAACATCCCCGAAGTCCGAAATTCAGAAACTTGTGAACCACGCCATGTATTTAACCCAATTTCTTCCCTGTCAACCAATTTCTTCAACCCTTCTACTCATTTCTTCCCTGTTTCTTCTCCTTCACTCCCGTTTCTTCCTCGACTCCATCTCCTTTCCCCTTAGCGTAGATCGCACGCATAATTCCTTAATATTTTCGTAGCTTCTTCGCTTTTCTTCTTCCACACGCCACCGACTAGTTTCCGCCGTCGGTCCGACTTCTAGTGTGGTTCGACGAACCAACTCCAACAGAGCTGTGCTTGCATGGGCTGTGATTGCCGGTGCACGCGAAGTATGAAAGACACGCGTGCTCGGCTGTTCTGCTGTCACACAGGAATTTCTGCTACCGAGCAACCGCGTCCGCTCTACTTGCTCGCAGTCATGGTCCGGAGCGCGGGATTTGAATGCGAAACTTTAATCAATACGGTTCTACACGCGCTAGTATCGGCACCCAGTCGATGGGGAACCATCTGCACGATTCTGAATGTGAGAATTTATTTAATACCATGGTTTTGATTCCTGCACGGGGTGGCGTCGCATTGGCCGATACCAGTTTGCATGTGTCGGCGCGTGGTCGGGCGTGTACCTGCACGTGGTCGGGCGTGCCTGCACGTGGTCGGGCGTGCCTGCACGTGGTCGGCCGTGTACATCGTGAAAATTCAAGGTCAGAAAAGTTGCGTGCCAGCAACTTCAAAGTTCCTTCTCCGCAACTTGGTGTTTGGAGACAAAAAATCCAGGTCAAAAGCTTCTGTGGCAGGGTGACTTTGAAGTTGCGGAAAAGTGACGACAAAGCTTCGAAAGAACGGCCATATCGCTCACACTTAACACAACTAAAAGGTGACATCAGAAGTGACATTTGTCAGAAGGTCTTGGGCTTTAAGTCACCTTTGCCACGTGGATGCCTGAATGCCACGTGTGCATATATTTCTTGCCAGCTGTCAAGGTGAACAGTGGACGTAAAAAGGCCATGTGGACCGATCAGGTTGCGGGAGGCATATTGGTGCATGCAATAAAATCTGTGAAGATTCTCGAGTTACATGGAAACATTAGCCGGAGCTTTCACTGAGTCTGCCGAAGGTTTTCAGAAGCCTTTTCGAAGGAAAAACTTTTGTGCGCATTTTGTGTTTCCAGAATCATCGCAAAATTGTGGGGTTGCCTGTTCATGACCTAGGCGTTTTTTTCGCTCGAAAATGTGGAGTTGGGTCGCTGGTGTCGTAAACCTCTAGTAACAGGTTTTCGTCCTATTCGTTTGTTTGTGATTGGTTTCCGCCCTTGCACGTCCCCATTTTGGTAGGGAAACGGCCGTTGCACGAGCAGATGGATGACCGCGCTCATCTTATCTATTGAATCAACAGTCCTAAATCCATTTTTTTTTTGGAACGGTTATGTATTGTACTGTTCACGATCTGTAAACGTGGCTAATTTGACTGTATCTAACGGTCCGACATTTTGGCAATCCCTCTGAGTTTTGCGCGTGACATTCAACTGGCGTGTGGGCACAGTCAAATGCCGTTTCAGGTCTGACTACAGTCATAAACAAAGAACGGATACCTCTATCGGCTTCTTTGAGAATTGGTTTGACTTGCAAAACAATCACAAGGTAACAAGAAATGAATCGCCAACTCAGCAGCCCCCCTAATTGGTCGCGCTGAACTCGGAAAGTGAGGGGGGCAATAGCGGGTATCCCGTTGAGAAGAAATCGTTCTGGAAGTTTGGAACAACTCTATTGGCTGTTGAAACAACTTCGACGTCGCGAATTTTGGAAATGCGAATTCTGGATTTGGGGAATTCGGGAAATTCGGGAATTCCGGAAATTGCACAAACACGCTTGGTTATGGCGGGAAACCCTACAAAACCATCTGGTTATTTGTTTTGACCGCTCTGAACAGGTTCAACATTTTTAGATTGCATTGGGACGAGCACTCTGGACACGCCCAATGTGCTACCCCAAATTCAAGCACAACCCAATGTTGTGCAATGGTAGTAGGACACAACTGCACGCAAATTTCACATGTATGAACACCAGATTCACATACTCTGGTTTCTCCTTTGCATATTGAGAATAGGTGTCCCTAATTTATTAGTATTACTGCTCAATGGATTTTCCTGATTGTGGCTCAAGGCCTTACCACCAATACTCCTGTTTAGAACGTCACCGCGGTAGTAACGTATGCAGAATCACTGCTGCCCTTAGAGCACCGACAGAACCCTTAAATGTAACACCTCAAGCTGCTCCTGTTGGTAGGCGTGGTCCATGGAGTCCTTCAAGAAGTGATAACGTACAGGTGCCTCCTACATCGCAATCTTCCTGGCGTTTTGTGTTTGTGTGCGCAGGGGTTCGGGTCCAAATTTCAGGCACAACCGCACACAAATTTCCAACTGAAAATTCAAGCTCTGAATCTCGCCCGCGCTTCGCCTGTGAAATTTTGCAGTAGCAAATCAGGCGGTTTTCAGCGAGAATCCAGGCTGTTGATTTGTTCCGACCGCAGTTCGAATTGAAATTGGTCAATTTCGCGATTCGATTCTAAAATTTGTTGCATTGTGTGCTTCCGATACTTGATTCGACTCTGTATAAATATATTTTCTAGGCTCGGGTGTATTTGTTTCCAAGATTGTTATGGCACAAACATGTTTATAAATACAAATACTACACATTAAACAAGGTACTTGCACATTTAGA
The DNA here is from genome assembly GCA_947471745.1 of Closterium sp. Naga37s-1. NCBI lineage: Eukaryota > Viridiplantae > Streptophyta > Zygnematophyceae > Desmidiales > Closteriaceae > Closterium > Closterium sp. Naga37s-1. Next base: position 65,851 of record CANJKZ010000171.1, on the reverse strand, counting down.
AACAGTTAATCCAAAAGTTAAAGTGGAGGCTTCGAACATATACTTGGAGAAAAACATGAGGGGCTTTTTTATATATATATAATTCGATCATTCACTATATTTCAAGCTTGCTTGACAAATTCTGTGCCATTCGGACAACGTGGTAAGAGGATTTGTCGACGAGGAGAAATCGACGAAGTGATCGTCGAGTGAGCTCATGCTGTACGACGGAGATGTTGGTCGAGAAGGCCCTGCTCGACAGGATGCGATCGACGACGTCAACGGAAGTCGTTGGTCGACAACAGTGTCAGAACATTGTAGCTTATGCTGTTGTGTAGGCTATAGTGGGGTATCCCATAGGGGGTACAACCAATTAGGGTTTCATATTTGTACTCACTTCATTTCATAGTTCACACATTCTCGTTCTCATTTCTCACATGGAATCAGAGCAGGTCCCCTCCTAGGGACTGTTCCTTGGGCCCACCGAAGCGCGCCTCGAGTCGCGCCTGCCTTTTTTTAGCAGCCCGTCGAGTCGCACCTAGCGGCCCGTCGCGCCGCCCTTACGGTCGCGTCGAGCCGCCCTAGCGGCTGCGGCGCGCCGCCCTTTTCCCGGCCCGTCGCCGCCCTTACCCGCGGCTTTGCGCCGCCCTCACCGGCGGCTTCGCGCCGCCCCTACTCAGCGGCCCCGCCGCCCGACTTCGCGGCCCCGCCGCTTCTCTCGCTGCGGCCCCGCCGCCTCTCTCGTTGCGGCCCCGCCGCCCTTCACTGCGGCCCCGCCGCTTCTCTGCAGCGGCCCCGCCGCCCGTCTTCGCGGCCCCGCCGCCTCACTACCCAGCGGCCCCGCCGTCCTTCTGCAGCGGCCCCGCCACTCCTCTACAGCGGCCCCGCCGCCCTACGTCAGCGGCCCAGCCGAGCCGCCCAGCAGCAGAGCAGCCGAGCCGCCCCGCCGCCGAGCCGCGCTGCAGCCGAGCCGCCCGGCCGCCCACCAGTCGAGCCGCCGTGCAGCCGACCGCCCAGCCGCCGAGCCGCCCAGCTGCCGAGCCGCCCAGCCGCCGAGCCGCCCAGCCGCCGAGCCGCCCAGCGGCCGAGCCGCCCTGCAGCCGAGCCGCCCGAGCAGCCCTGTCCGGTGAGCACAGACCCTCTGTCACTGCGTGCTCTTCCCCTACTCCTTGCACTGCTGGTCTACTGCTGTCATGGCTACCCCTAGTGTCCTCACTTTTGACGCTGAGGGTCGGGCCATTGACTTTGAGGTCTGGGTAGATGACCTACAGCTGTTCTTACAGTGCGATAGGGCGGACGGCCTCTCTCTCTTTGACCTCACCTCTGGCGCTTCCCCTGCCCCTGCTGCTGATGCTGACGCCACTGTTCGCTCCCAGTGGGCCACGCGCGATGCTGCTGCACGTCTTGCTGTGCGTCGCCACCTCCCTACCTCCGAGCGTGCGCACTTTAGTCAGTACAAGAGTGCTCAGACCTTGTACGCCGCTGTAGTCGCGCGCTACTCCTCCCCTTCCACTGCTGCACTGAGCCGTCTCATGCTGCCGTACCTCTTCCCTGACCTTGCTTCTTTTCCCACCGTTGCTGACCTCATTACGCACCTCCGCACTAGTGACACTCGCTACCGCGCTGCACTTCCTGCTGACTTCTGCACCGCGAACCCCCCCCCCATGTACATCACTCTGTACTTCCTAGTCACTCGCCTCCCTGACTCCCTTCGAGTAGTCAGGGACCACTTTCTCTTAGTCTGTCCCACCACACTCACTGTAGACCTCCTCGAGAAGGCCCTCCTCGCGATAGAAAAGAGCATAGTCGCTGTAGGAGCCTCTCGAGGTGACCCGCGCACCCCCATCTTTGAGGGGTGTTCTCCCTCCCCCCTGCTGCCCTCTGTTGCCTCTGCTGCTTCGGCCGACCTCCTTGGTCTTGAGTCGGTCGGTGCGGCGTCTGCCCCTAGCGGGAGACGCCGCCCTGGCAAGGGCAAGGGGGGCAAGGGAGCTGGAGGAGCGGGCGGTGGAGGTGGAGGTGGAGGCAGTGGGGGGAGTGGGGGTAGCGGTGGAGGTGGAGGTGGGGGTGGGGGGTTCGGTGGCGGCAGTGGAGGCGGAGGCCGCGGCGGCGGTGGCGGTGGTAGCGGAGGTGGCGGAGGAGGCGGCGGTGGAGGAGGCGGTGGAGGCGGCGGCGGCAGTGGAGGCAGCGGAGGCGGTGGAAGCGGTGGGGGTGGCGGTGGAGCTGGTCGCGGGTCTCTGCAGAGGAGTGGCTCCGGTGGTGGCTCGCGCCAGCAGCAGCAGCGTGGTCGTGCGACCCTGTCCCCTCAGCAGCTCCGTGAGTGGTACGCTGCACGCCAGCGGGGTGGGGGTTTTGGTCCGTGTACCTACGTCCTGCGCACCGGCGACCGTGCGGGTGAGCAGTGTGGGGGTGCGCACCCCACTCCGCGCTGCTTTGGCCGCCTGACGGACGCATGGCGTCACCAGTTCCCGGAGGCCTCCGAGATCCCTCGCTGGGACGAGCTGTCTAGGGCGGGGGTTGCCATCTTTGATCTGGACTTTGATGCTATTCTCTCTGCCATGTATGCTGTGTCTATTAGTGATGAGGGTGACTGTTACCGGTGTTTCCAGCCCGATCCGGGCATTGAGACTGCTGCTCTAGGTACTGGTGAGGCTGCTGCCCTAGGTGCTTACGACGCTGCTGCTCTAGGTGCTGGTGTGTCTGCGTCCTCAGGTACTGGTGAGTCTGCTCTCTCAGGTACCGCGTCGGCTTCGGCCTCCCTCACCTTCACTCTTGACTCTGGGGCGTCTCGCTCCTTCTTTCGGGACCGCACCACACTCACGCCGCTTAGTCGGCCGGTTGCGGTGTCTCTCGCTGACCCCTCTGGGGGTCCGGTCCTGTCTCGTTTCTCCACAGTCCTCCCGTGTCCGGCGGCTCCCTCTGGCACCCTGTCTGGTCTCTACCTCCCCTCGTTCTCGACGAACCTGGTGAGTGGTGCTGACCTACAGGATGCGGGTGTCCACCAGTTCACTCCTGCACGTCAGCGAGTGACCCACTGTACAGAGGCTGGCACAGGCCGACACCTGGCTACGTTCACCCGTCAGCCGGGGTCGAGCATGTACACTCTGACCACTGCGTCTCCTCCAGTTGCTGAGTCTGGTAGGGTAGTTACGTCGGGTCAGGTGTTTGCTGCGGCGTCCAGGTCTGGTCCTGAGTCTGCCCCCTGTTCGTGTCGTCTCCTGTCTCACGAGACTCTCCTCTGGCACCACCGCCTTGGCCACCCCTCTCTGCTTCGGCTCAGAGGTATGGCCTCCCGTCTTCTTGTGTCCGGTCTCCCCCGGTCCCTCCCTCCCCTTCCTCAGGGCCCTGGCCCTGCCTGTGTCCCCTGTGTCGAGGGGCGCCAGCGTGCTGCCCCTCACTCCTCCCAGTTTCCTTCGACAGAGGCCCCGTTGCAGACACTTCACATGGACGTGTGGGGCCCAGCCCGCGTCCGTGGACAGGGTCACGAGCGCTACTTCCTGCTCGTTGTTGACGACTACTCGCGTTACACCGCAGTCTTCCCCTTGCGCAGCAAGGGTGATGTCACTGAGGTGCTGATCGACTGGATCCGCGCAGCTCGTCTCCAGCTCAGGCAGAGCTTCGGCTCGGACTTTCCTGTTCTGCGTCTGCACTCGGACAGAGGCGGAGAGTTCTCCTCTGGCCTTTTGCGTGCCTACTGTCGTGCACGGGGCATCCGTCAGACCTTCACGCTTCCGGACTCACCGCAGCAAAATGGGATTGCTGAGCGCCGCATTGGCATGGTCATGGACGTCGCTCGTACGTCTATGATGCATGCGGCTGCCCCCCATTTTCTGTGGCCGTTTGCGGTGAGGTACGCGGCGCATCAGATCAACCTCCACCCCAGGGTCTCCAGGCCGGAGACCTCCCCAGCCTTGCTGTGGACGGGGAAGGTTGGCGATGCGTCGGCGTTCCGGGTCTGGGGATCTCGGGCGTTTGTCCGCGACCTGTCTGCGGACAAACTATCCCCTCGTGCTGCTCCTTGCGTCTTCCTGGGGTTCCCCCCTGACGCGCCTGGGTGGCAGTTTTACCACCCCACCTCTCGCCGTGTTCTGTCCTCCCAGGACGTCACGTTTGACGAGTCGGTCCCCTACTACCGCCTCTTCCCCTACCGCACTCCGTCCCTCCCCCCGCCCCCACTCTTCCTGGTACCAGGTCCCCCCCAGGTAGACCCCCTCCCCCCTCAGGGTCCTGCCCCTTCAGGTGTGTCCCAGGTAGACGCAGTCGAGCCTGTCGAGGTCACTGGTGACTCTGGTGCTGCTGAGGGTGCTGAGGCTGGGGGTGCTGTACCTGGGGGTGCGGAGCCTAGGGGTGCTGGGCCTGGGGGTGCTACGTCTGGGGGTGCTGAGCCTAGGGGTGCTGAGCCTGGGGGTGCTGAGCCTAGGGGTGCTGAGCCTGGGGGTGCTGAGCCTGGGGGTGCTGAGCCTGGGGGTGCTGAGCCTAGGGGTGCTGAGCCTGGGGGTGCTGAGCCTAGGGGTGCTACGTCTGGGGGTGCTGAGCCTAGGGGTGCTACGCCTGGGGGTGCTGAGCCTGGAGGTGCTCCGCCTGGAGGTTCTCCGAGTGCTTCGTCTCGCCGGGAGCCACTTTCGCCACAGGAGCTGCGTGAGTGGTTTGCCCGGCGCTGGAGGTGTGCTGCTGGTGCTGGAGGTCCTTCGGCTGCTGAGGGTGCTGCGGTCGCGGGTCCCGGAGGTGCTCGTCCTGGGTGCACTGGAGCTGGTGCTGCTGAGGGTGTTGGCGCTGAGACTACCGCTGGCAGTCCTACTGGGGGTGCTCCTGGTGCTGCTGGAGGTTCTGGAGCTACTGGTGATGCTGCTGGAGCGGGTGCTCCTGCTGAGGGTTCTGGTGCTGTCCCTGCTGCTTCTAGCGTCGCCGCGCGGCCTCGACCGTACTTCGTTCCACTCCTGCAGCAGGTTCTTGGTCTTCCACCTTCTACTGGTCCTCCTCCTCCCTTAGAGTGTCCACAGCCTATCTCGTCCCAGCTACAGTTGCAGCCTACCTCCCCTTTGCCTGCTCCTTCTCCCTACACTGGTCCTACTGGAGGTCTGGTTGAGCGTCGTGAGCCTGCGTCTCGCCCTGCGTCGCCTGTCCGTACTGCTCGCACTAGTGGTCGCGGTTCGCGTCAGCGTCCTCCTCCTGTCCCTGGCACGCACCGGATGTCTCTGCGTCCGTCCACTGCTCCTCTGCGTGCCCCTTTGCCTTCTCCTCCTGAGTCCTCTCTTCCTGCTCTTGCCGACTCGGAGTCGGACTCTCTTCGTGCTGCCAGTCCTACTGTCACGCGTCTCCTTGCTACTGTTGTCACTGACCCTTCCTTTGAGTCCACTGCTGCGTCTGCTCTCGTTACTGAGCTCGTCGACTTCGCTTAGACTACGCTGCTAGTCTTGTCGCTGAGTCTGAGTCTGTCTGTCCTCCGTCCGTCGGGGGTGAGTGTGCCCTTGGCACGGACGTCCTTGAGGACAGGCAGGAGGAGTTCCAGTGTCTGGCAGCTGCCTCACCTCATCTCGTGTCCGTACTGCTTACCCCTGAGGGAGACCCGGATGCACTTGACATCCCGACTCCGCGCTCTTACGCGGAGGCGATAGAGGGTCCCTACTCCTCTCAGTGGCAGGCAGCTATGGATGCAGAGATGGCTTCCTGGAAGTCCACAGGCACCTACGTTGACGCTGTCCCCCCTCCTGGGGCGAACATCGTCAGTGGCATGTGGATCTTCAGGGTGAAGCGGCCGCCGGGTTCTCCGCCTGTCTTCAAGGCGCGTTACGTGGCTCGTGGCTTCAGTCAGCGGCAGGGAGTTGACTACTTTCAGACCTTCTCCCCCACCCCGAAGATGACCACTCTTCGGGTACTGCTGCACGTTGCTGCTCACCGTGACTACGAGCTGCACTCTCTTGACTTCAGCACAGCTTTCTTGCAGGGCAGCCTGCACGAGGAGATCTGGCTGCGTCGCCCACCTGGCTTCACTGGGTCTTTCCCTCCTGGTACCCAGTGGAGTCTCCGGCGTCCAGTCTACGGTCTCCGCCAGGCGCCACGTGAGTGGCACGACACACTGAGGACTACGCTTGCGGCTCTTGGGTTTGCTCCTTCTACTGCCGACCCGTCGCTGTTTCTACGCACCGACACCTCTCTGCCGCCGTTCTACATCCTCGTGTACGTCGACGACTTGGTCTTTGCCACAGCTGACACTGCTGGACTCGCCTACGTGAAGTCCGAGCTGCAGAAGAGACACACGTGCACAGACCTGGGTGAACTGCGCAGCTACCTTGGCTTGCAGATCACCCGGGACAGAGCACGCCGCACCATTACCCTGACTCAGTCACACATGGTGCAGCAGGTCCTTCAGCGCTTCGGCTTCACGTACTCCTCGCCTCAGGCCACTCCTCTGTCTACTCGCCACTCGCTCTCAGCTCTGCCTTCGGATGAGTCCGTAGAGTCGAGTGGCCCGTACCCAGAGCTTGTTGGCTGCCTCATGTACCTGATAACCTGCACACGACCTGACCTTGCATACCCTCTTAGCATTCTTGCACGCTATGTTGCTCCTGGGAGACACAGACCAGAGCACATGGCTGCAGCGAAGAGGGTGTTGCGCTACTTGTGCAGTACGTCGGGCATGGGGCTAGTGCTTGGAGGGCGGAGTCCAGTGGTCCTCACTGGGCACGCGGACGCTTCTTGGGCTGACGACCAGGCTACGCAGCGGTCGTCACAGGGTTACACCTTCAGCCTTGGTTCCGGCTCTGTTTCGTGGCGGGCTACTCGCTCGTCTTGGTTTCAGCCTCACAATTGGAGCTGAGAACAGAAGACGAGCGGGTAGACCGCCAAGAAACAGAGCCGGACCCAAGGCTGAAGGAGTAACCCTGTGACGACCACTGCGTAGCCAAGTCGTCAACCTAAGAAGCGTCTGCGTGACAAGTGAGGACAACTCGAGCCCGTCCTCCAAGCACGAGCCCCATGCCCGACGTACTGCACAAGTAGCGCATCACCCTCTTAGCGGCCTCCCAGTGCTCTGGTCGGTGTCTCCCGGGCGCAACGTAGCGAGCCAGGATGCTAAGAGGGTAGGCAAGGTCAGGTCGAGTGCAGGTCATCAGGTACATGAGGCAGCCCACAAGCTCTGGATACGGGCCACTCGGCTCTACGGACTCATCCGAAGGCAGAGCTGAGAGCGAGTGACCGGTAGGCAGAGGAGTGGCCTGTGCTGAGGAGTACTCGAATCCGAAGCGCTGAAGGACCTGCTGCACCATGTGTGACTGAGTCAAGGTAATGGTGCGCTGTGCTCTGTCCCGGGTGATCTGCAAGCCAAGATAGCTGCGCAGCTCACCCAGGTCTGTGCACGTGTGTCTCTTCTGCAGCTCCGACTTCACGTGGGCGAGTCCCTAAGTGTCAGCAGTGGCAAAGACCAAGTCGTCGACGTACACGAGGATGTAGAATGGCGGCAGCGAAGTGTCGGTGCGTAGAAACAGCGACGGGTCAGCAGTGGAAGGAGCAAACCCAAGAGCCGCAAGAGTCGTCCTCAGTGTGTCGTGCCACTCGCGAGGCACCTAGCGGAGACGGTAGACTGGCCGCCGGAGGCTCCACTGGGTACCTGCAGGAAACGACCCAGTGAAGCCAGGTGGGCGGCGCAGCCAGATCTCCTCGTGCAGGCTGCCCTGTAGGAAGGCTGTGCTGAAGTCAAGAGAGTGAAGCTCGTAGTCACGCTGTGCGGCAACTGTCAGAATGTGTTTGCTGTCTAGTTTGCAGTGGGGTACTCTGTAGTGAGTACAACCCAATTAGGATTTCCTATTTGTATCCCAACTGTTGCTAGTGCAATCCTCATTTCTGTTTCTAACTTTCTACTGCTATTCTTGACCTGCTATCAGAGCGAGTACGCTCTTGGCCTGTGGGCCCACCTGCTTCCGCTGCTGTCCTGTCAATCGCGCGCCCCGTAACGTGCGACGTTTTTTTTTTTCTTCTTCTTCTTCTTCCCGCCACGCGCTCGGGGCGCATGGCGGTTTTCTGCCTACCGTGCGCCCCGAGGCGCGCGGCGGGTTACTGCCTTACGCGTCACCCCGGGGACCCGCGCGTCCCCCCTGTCGATCGTCGCGCCGCCCCCGGGGACCCGCGCGTCCCTCCCCGTCGACCGTCGCGTCACCCCGGGGACCCGCGCGTCCCTCCCCGTCGACCGTCGCGGCGCCCCAGGGGGCCCGCGCGCTGTCCCCTCCCGTCGCCCGTCGCGGCGTCCCGGGGGCCCGCGCACCGTCCCCTCCCGTCGCCCATCGCGGCGGCCCGGGGGCCCGCCCGCCGCCCTGCCCGTCGCCCGTCGCGGCGCCCTGGGGGCCCGCGCGTAGCCCCCTCCCGTCGCCCGTCGCGACGCCCTGGGGGCCGGCGTGTCGCCCCCTCCCGTCGCCCGTCGCGGCGCCCTGGGGGCCCGCGCGCCGGCCTGCCCGTCGCCCGTCGCAGCGCCCCAGCTGCTGCCCGCGTTTCTGCCCCGCGCCGCAAGCGCGCCGCCTGCGTTGAAGGGAGGGGGTGGCGGGTATGGGGGTGGCGGGTGTGTGAACTGTACCCTGCTCCTCCTCCTCCTCCGTCTCCCACTGCTGCAGCTGCCGCTGAGGGGGGTGGGTGTGTGGGAGCCGAGGGAGTGGTGCTAGGGGGGTGACGTGGGAGTGGAGCTAGGGGTGCAGCAAGGGGTGTGTGAAAGGGGGGTGGGACAGTTGGGGGAGGTTGACCGGAGGTAGCCATCGTGTCGCCAGCAGCGCCAGTAGTCCGGAGGCTACAATCTCCGGTAGCCCAGTATGAGCCAGCTGCGCCAGTTGCCCGTGGGTCCGTTGCTCCTGCCGCTCGTCTTAGCCGCGGAGCCAGTTACTCCTGTAGTCCGGGGCCCTTGCTCCGATAGCCACTCCGTTAGTGCGGCTCTTGTTGCCCGTGTGTCTGCGGCTTCACCCGTCGCCTCCTATCTCCTCTCCTCTCACAGTCCCGCCTCCTCCTCCTCACTTGCCCCTTGTGAATGCCTCTAGCTTTGCTTGTACTTGTGAACCTGCTCTATGACTGCCTGCTGTGCTGATTATACCCCACTTTGACTATGGGGGTGTGTCAGAATGTGTTTGCTGTCTAGTCTGCATAGGGGTACTCTATAGTGAGTACAACCCAATTAGGGTTTCCTATTTGTATCCCAACTGTTGCTAGTGCAATCCTCCTTTCTGTTTCAGACTTTCTACTGCTATTCTTGACAGCAACGTGCAGCAGCACCCGAAGAGTGGTCATCTTCGGGGTAGGGGAGAAGGTCTGGAAGAAGTCAACTCCTTGTCGCTGACTGAAGCCTCGAGCAACGTAACGCGCCTTGAAGACAGGCGGAGAACCCGGCGGCCGCTTCACCCTGAAAATCCACATGCCACTGACGATGTTCGCCCCAGGTGGGGGAACCTCGTCGATGTAGGTGCCTATGGACTTCCAGGAAGCCATCTCTGCGTCCATGGCTGTCTGCCACTGAGAGGAGTAGGGACCCGAAATCGCCTCTGCGTAAGAGCACGGGGTCGGGATGTCTGGTGCATCCGGGTCTCCCTCAGGTGGAATCAGCATGGACACGAGATGAGGTAAAGCAGCTGCAAAACACTCAAAGTCCTCCTGCCTGTCCTCAAGGACGTCCGTCCCAAGAGCACACTCACCCCCGACGGACGGAGGACAGACAGACTCAGACTCGGCAACAAGACTAGCAGCGTAGTCAAGGCGACAGGCGGCAGCAAAGTCAACCAGCTCAGCAACTAGGGCAGACGCAGCAGTGGACTCAAACGAAGGGTCAGTGACAACAGTGGCTAGAAGACGTGTGACAGTAGGAGTGGCAGCACGAGCAAGGTCTGATGGCGGGTCAGCAACGTCAGGAAGAGAGGACGCCGGAGGAGACGGCAGAGGGACACGCTGTGGAACAGAGGAAGGACGAAGTGCCATCTGATGCGTGCCTGGGACAAGAGGAGGACGTGGACGCGGAACACGACGACCAGTGCGAACAGCGCGAACAGGCGACGCAGGACGAGACTCTGGCTCACGACGCTCCGTAAGACCTCCGGTCGGCCCAGAGTAAGGAGAAGGACCAGGCAGTGGGGAGGCTGGCAGTAACTGCAACTGCGACTGGTCAGGTGGTGGACACAGTAAGGGAGGAGTAGGGCCAGTAGAAGGCGGGAAACCAAGAACCTGCTGAAGCAGTGGAACGAAGTACGGCCGCGGCCGCGCAGCGCCTCCAGAACCAGCACCGACAGTACCAGTACCCCCAGCTCCAGGGTCTCCAGCTCCAACGCCTGCAGTACCACCAGCTCCAGCAGCTCCAGCAGCTCCACCTCCAGCAGCACCTCCAACTCCAGCAGCTCCAGTACCTCCTGCTCCAACTCCTGCAGCACCACCAGCTCCAGCAGCTCCAGTACCTCCAGTACGAGCACCTCCGGGACCAGCGACTCTAGCACCTCCAGCACCTCCAGGACCAGCAGCTCCAGCACCTCCGGCTCCCACGCCCGTAGTACCACCAGCTCCAGCAGCTCCAGTACCTCCAGTACGAGCACCTCCGGGACCAGCGACTCTAGCACCTCCAGCAGTTCCAGGACCAGCAGCTCCAGCACCTCCGACTCCCACGCCCGCAGTACCACCAGCTCCAGCAGCTCCAGTACCTCCAGTACGAGCACCTCCGGGACCAGTGGCTCTAGCAACTCCAGCAGCTCCAGCTCCAACGCCGGCAGCACCTCCAGCTCCAGCAGCTCCAGTACCTCCAGCTCCAGCAGCTCCAGTACCTCCATCTCCAGGGCCTCCAGCGGCAGACCCCCCAGCTCCAGCAGCGCCACTCCGAAGGCTCCAGCGCCGAGCAAACCACTCGCGCAGCTGCTGTGGAGAGAGAGGCTCCCGCCGTGAAGAGGCACCTGTAGGACCTCCAGCAGACTTAGCACCCCCAGGCTCAGCACCCCCAGTCTCAGCACCTCCAGGCTCAGCACCCCCAGGCTCAGCACCCCCAGGCTGAGCACCCCCAGACTCAGCAACCACAGGCTCAGCACCCCCAGGCTCCGCACGCGCAGGCTCAGCACCCCCAGCAGCACCACCCCCAGCAGCACCAGAGTCGACAGCGACCTCGACAGGCTCGACAGGGTCTACCTGAGACACACCTGAGGGAGCAGGACCCTGAGGGGGGAGGGGGTCTACCGGAGGAGGACCTGGTGCAAGGAAGAGCGGCGGGGGGGGGAGCGGGGCAGTGCGGTAGGAGAAGAGACGGTAAAAGGGAACCGACTCGTCGAACGTGACGTCCTGAGAGGGCAGGACACGGCGCGAGGTGGGGTGGTAAAACTGACCTGACGCAGACGCAGACGCAGCTACCTGAGGAGACACAGTAGTCAGTGTGTACAGACTCGAGCCAGGCGCACGGGTGAACGTGGCCAGGTGCTGGCCAGTCCGGGAGCACGTACAGATCGCCACACGCTGTCCTCCTGGAGTGAAGGTATCAACCCATTCATCCTGAAGGACGGCGTTGCTCACCAAGTTCGTAGAGAACGAGGCGAGGTGAAGACCTGACAGTGAGCCAGAAGAAACCGCCGGACACGGGAGAACAGTGGAGGAACGAGCAAGGACTGGGCCCCCAGAGGGGTCAGCCAGAGAGACAATAACAGGTGCAGGGAGCGGTGTGACTGTGGTACTGTCGCGAAAGAAACAGCGGGAAGCAGCTGAGTCAAGCGTGAAAGTGTGCAAGGCCTCAGCAGGCGCAGTACCAGAGAGAGCAGACTCACTAGCACCTAGAGCAGCAGACTCACCACCACCTGGAGAAGCTACCTCTATACCTGGGTCGGGCGGCATACACAGGTTCCAGTCACCCTCAGTACTAACACTCAATGCATACATGGCAGTAAGGATAGCATCATAGTCAAGAGCAAAGATATCAACACCCTGCCTAAGCTGCTCTGCCCAGTGGGGGAGCTCAGTCGCGTCGGGAAACTCTGTGCGAAAGGCGTCGGTGAGACGAGAGAAGCAGCGGTGTTGTGTGTGAGGCAACCCGCATGTCTGACCAGAGCGGTCACCTGTGCGAATGACATACGGGCAGCGACCACCACCCCCATTCGCCCCACGCTGAGCAAACCACTCACGTAGCTTCTGAGACGAAAGTGGCTGACGCTACTGCTGCTGCCTCTGACCACCGCCAAGGCCTCCCCTCTGGCTGGTACCACCCCGGCTGCCACCACTGCCGCCGCCTCCACTCCCACTGCCGCCACCACCGCCGCCTCCACCACTCCCACTGCCGCCACCACCGCCGCCACCTACACCTCCACCCCCACCACCACTCCCTCCGCCACCGCCGCCCCCTCCACTGCCTCCACCGCCCCCACCACCGCCTCCACCTCTGCCACCCCCACCGCCCCTGCCTCCCCTGCCCTTGCCACTGCGGCGCCTCCCACTAGGGGCAGACGCGGCTCCTACCTCCTCAGCACGAAGGTAGTCAACAGCTGTAGCAGAGGCGGCTGAGGGGACCAGGGGGGAGGGCGAACACCCCTCAAAGAAGGGAGTGCGAGGGGTGCCACGAGAAGCGCCTACAGCGACTATGCTAGGCTCATCTACTAGGAGGTGCTTCTCGAGCAGGTCGACAGTGAGGTCGGTGGGGTCAAGAGCGAGGTTGAGGTCCCTGATAGCATTAAGAGAGTCAGGGAGGCGGGTGACTATGAAGTAGAGAGTGATGTACATGGGAGGAGGGTTCTTGGTGAGAAACTCAGCGGGAAGCGCAGCGCGGTAGCGAGTGTCACTAGTGCGAAGGTGAGTGACGAGGTCGGCTACTGTGGCAAAGGCGGACAGCTCTGGGAACAGGTAGGGCAGGAGAAGGCGGCCTAGAGCAGCAGTGGTCGGGGAGGAGTAACGAGCGACTACAGCGTCGTACAGTGCTTTCGCAGTCTTGTGCTGTCCGAAGTGAGCACGTTCGGCTAACGGCAGGTGGTTGCGAACGGCTAGGCGAGCAGCAGCATCACGAGTAAGCCACTGTGAGCGAGTCGCACTGTCAGCTGTAGCGGCAGGGGCGAGAGAGGCGCCAGACGTGAGGTCAAACAGTGAAACTCCGTCCTTGGAATCGCTCAGTAGGAACAGTTGTACGTCGTCGAGCCACGTATCGAACTCTATTGGGCGGCCCTCTGGATCGAAAGTGAGGACACTGAGTGTGGCCATAGTGGGCAGAGCAGTCGGGCGTGCTAGCAGCAGAGCAGCACGCAGGCAGGGCTAGGCAGGCGAGTGTGCTAGCAGCAGGGCAGCACGCCGGCAAGGCAAGGCAGGGCCACGCAGGGCGACGCAGCAGCGAGCGGCGCGCGGCAGCAGGAGAGTGCGGCGCAGCAGCGAGCGGTGCACGGCAGGGCAGGGCGCGCGGCGGCGCGGCGCGCGGGCAGGGCAGGACGGCGCGGGTGCGTGGCGCGCGGGCAGGGCAGGGCGCGCGGCGGCGCGGCGCGTGGGCAGGGCAGGGCGCGCGGCGGCGCGGAGCGCGGGAAGGGCAGGGCACGCGGCGGCGCGGCGCGTGGGCAGGGCAAGGCGCGCGGCGGCGCGGCGCGCGGGCAGGGCAGCGCGCTCGGCGGCGGACGGCGCGCGGGCAGGGCAGGGTGCGCTGTCGTGGGCAGCGCGCGGCGGCGCGGCGCGCGGACAGGGCAGGGCGCGCGGCAGCGCGGTGCGCTGGCAGGGCAGCGCGCGGGCAGGGCAGGGCGCGCGGCGGCGCGGCGCGCGGGCGGGGCAGGGCGCTCAGCGGCGGGCGGCGCGCGGGCAGGGCGGGGCGCGCTGCAGCGGGCTGCGCGCGGGCAAAGCAGAGCGCGCTGCAGCGGGCGGCGCGTGGGCAGGGCACGGCGTGCGCAGGCAGCGCGATGCAGGGCAGGGCAGGGCAGGGCGGCGCGATCACGGCGGCGCGACGGGTGGGGTAGCGCTACTCGGTGGGCCCTAGAAAATCGGTCCTAGGCTAGGACCTGCTCTGAAACCATGTCAGCAGAATAAATGAGAATGAATTGACTAACAGCAGGATGGGTACAAGTAGGAAACCCTAATTGGGCTGTACCCCATATGGGCTACCCAATAAGCAGCATATAATTTTGACATGGACACCATCTGAAGTTTCCCCGCGCGGTTCGCAAATGTTGACGTGGCACTATCTGACACTTCAATGTTCCCCCACACGGTTCGAAGTTCGGACACGTTGCGTCCACCCGACGATGGTTTCAACGACAGCATTGCCCGTCTGTGTGCGACCTCTACCACTGCCGTCAAACGTTTTGTTAATGACTGCCCACAAACTAGATGTTGAGAACCTGTCCAATAAAAACACCAAATAGTGATGACAGAAACGAGGTGTAGCCAGCTTGTAAGCTATATATATACCATTTACGTTTCCTCGTTTGTTTACAATGCCCAGATGTCAATATTGGCGCAGAAGTTTGGTCAAAGCGAGTCTTGACGTTTTGACAAGAGAACCAGATTGGTTGCGGAATAACTTCTGTTGGACACCTGTCAGGCGATGCTTGCGACCACTTTTGCCTGCCTAAGTTAGGTTCGGTATCCAAAGTGGGATAATTCCCCGCCAAGACACCATCAGACTTGTAAAATCGGTGTGGTGGGGCAACTTTGATGGTGTCCAAACCCTGGACTGCGATCTTAGTTTTTTAACGCATTTATGCTTCGAGCCGGAAATAAGTATAGCCTGAATTTAAGGGCCGGATTCGTCCGCTTCGCGGATATTTCAGGGTTGTTTTCGGGCCAGCTCAGCTTCGTACGGGTTGGACCCAGACCAATCAGCAGCCCTGTTCGGCAGCACACGAGATACAGCGAGGTATGGGGGGCGAAATCAAAATTCGAAGCTATGGTTTCTAGTTTCGGCTGGTCAACTTGGAGTCAACGACTCAACCGTCGTTGACTCCAAGTCCCATGTCCATGCGTGAGCGGAAATTATGGGTGATTGGGGGAATGGGGGCTCACGAAACTGCAGTCGCACGAAACGTAACTTCTCGAGGTGAACCGTTTTTCTTCTCCCTGCCGCATGTACTATTGCGATTTGTTTGGGTAGCTCACTTCCCTAAAACCCTTAACACCATATATTCATTTGAAGGTAATAAATGACGATTTCATTTTAGGTGGAATGGGGAGTTCATTTTAAATATGTTTGTTTAGCATTATGATTTCGATGTCGGCGTTTCTCGTTATTTTAGAGTGTGGGGTAACTTTGTAAACGAGATGTGTGGATGGGGGAATGAAATTTTCATCCCCCGTAGGCTGAGGCACTCACCGGAATGCAATTTTCATTCTCTGAACACTAGGTCAGAGACTTTATGCCATGGGGGGAAATCTGGGGGAGAATGCGACGCGGAATCAAGCCTAGCGTGGGGTTTGCGTCGCATTTTAGGCTCACATTCGACATGTTTTTCACAATTTTCGTGTCTGCCTGAAATGTTTTACCTGGTTTGTCAAGGTCGAACCTGGAGGCTCGGCGTTTTCATTCTCCCTCCCATCCCCCCATATAGTTGCCGAACACCGCCTTGGTGCCGCTCGGGTTGGTTTTCAGGAATGTCGTTTCATGGATCAAGACAATCTAACCCAACCCAATCCAAATGAGTTGGATCTCCCCAATCCTACCCGAACGATTGGGTCGGACCAGGCCGACAATCCAGTAACATTGGTTTGGTTTACTTGAGCCTGCTATATTACGGATCTCGCACAAAGCTCGCCCATGATTTACTATATGAACCACATAACATGGAGATATGTGAGGTGATGACGCTCTCCTCAGTTCGCCCAGCCAACAGAGAACAAGCATTGCAACCGAGTTGGATTGCATCACGCCGTTAAAGCCCGGGTCTCTAATTGCAGATCGTGCGGGACAAGGTTACTATTCTTACTAGTCTTGGTGGCCCCGACTCAGCGACTGAACACCGAGCGTTGAGAGGGGTTGGGCTAAATCAGACAAGTCACATTGCTCGCCTTTGCTTTCACCTCCCCAACCACCCATCACCCATCACCCTGCGCAAGATTACAATTTTTGCGCAATTTGGGTTGCGGGCATTAAGGCATGAAAATAATGTTTTTAAATGCTGAAATTGAAACAGTGTAACGAATTAGAAACGAGCTTCGGACGGTGTCTATTTGTTTTATGGAAATTTTGTATCTCATAAATTGAGGTTTTTAGTTTTCAGGGAAGGCTTACTGTAGCGGTCCCTCATTCGAGGGACTTTCATCTCAACTTGCGCACACTTTCCGCTGATCCACTTCTGAGGCGGAAGAGTTATTATGCTAACTCAGAACTCGGCTTCTCCGCACGTCACGCAAATACTGTTTTCATCGGCAGTCTTCTGCCAGCAAGCACAAAACTAAACCCCTCTCAGGTGGCAAGTTTTCAAGGGCATCAACCCTAAACACCACGCGACAAGGTGTTTAGGGTTGATGCCCTTCATTAACATGCCAGCCAAGAGGGATTTTTTTTTTTGCATCGACCCTAAACACTTAGTTGCAACGTGTTTATGGTTGATGCCCTTTATCACTTGCCAGCCGAGAGGGGTTTTGTTTAGTGCGGATAAAAAAACGTGGGCTTCAACCCTAAATACTGTTGTGCACCGTTTGCCTGAGTAGCAGCAGCAGTGGCTTACAAGATGATGACACGTGGGTAAATGTGGAGACGAGTTCTGTCTTAGCGCAATAAGTTTTCTTCCTGGGCCGCGAAACCTAGGAAACTGTGTGCAGGTAGAGACGAAGGTCCCTAGAAAGCGCAGGTTCGGAAGTACCTCTTCCGCTGTAACTAAAAACCCCATGATTTAGACCAAGTTAGAACTTCATTATTTGAAAGTTCCAAACACGAATTCGAAGTCCATCTACGCGACCAAGTGCGATGGTAAAGAAAATTACAGCCCCCTTAACTGACTGCAGGACGAGGTAGTGAGCGGCGCTCTACCCAAAGTGCTGCAGTCACCGATCGCAGCTAGGACCACCGTGGTTGAGTACCACGACACGTGCCCGCCTGCGGTTTAACCCCCGCAGCGGGTGCCGGTGTGCGCATCGGGGGCGACCACGCCCAAAAACGACGGCCACGAGGAGGAGGATGAGTAGCAAGAAGTGATGCAGCGGAAGGTAGATGGAGGAGGAATGAGGAGGCAAAGAAGAAGTGCAGCGGAAGGAAGAGGGGAAGGGGCGGCTGCCTTCACATACCCGCCACCCCCACACCCTCCCCCCCCCCCCAACGTGGCATGCACTGCAGATGCTGCTGCAGCGATGAGGGGGAGGATAAGGGAGGGGCGGGGAGGGGTTCAAGGTGGCTTCAGTACCCTCGCAGCCTCGGCTGCCAATCCCGCCACTCCCCCCCCACAGCGCCTGTCGAAGCAGGGTGCAGCAAGTGGAGGGGCGGCGGGAAGCGTGCTAGCGCAGGCGCTTGCGCCTCTGCTGCCGGCCGCGTGTTGGCAAGGGGTGTGCATGCTCCTGCTGTTGGTCGCGCGCTGGCGAGGGGCGCGCGCGCTCCTGCTGCCGGTCGCGCCCTTGCTGGAAACGCGGGCGCTGCTGCTGCTGGTCGCGAGCTGGAATGAGGCGCGCGCGCTACTGGTGCCGGTCGCGCGCTGGCGTGCGGTTTGCACCATAGGGCCTGCTGCGGGGCGCGTTAGGGGCTGCGGGAAGGGTGGGCCCATAATTCTTAAAGAAAATGTAAGGTCCCTAGGAGGGAAACCTATCTAATACCATGTGAATGTAGCCTTAGCCTTATGAGCCATGGCTAGAGTAGGAATGTGAGTGGCGAGAGGGTTTCGAGAGAGAAAGGGGGTACACCACCAACAGAGAAACTAAATGATACTACACTTATAAACTAGCATGCAGTTACATATGAATATAAATTCAACACCATGCAATTTTCCAGGATCTAACTACTGCCATTATGGAGCCCGTATTTATGGGTGTAATAGGAGTTATACTGCATGCCTAGCATACATTAGTGAAGAAACGTACTTCGATCGAGGTGGTATAGTATTATCAAAATATTTCTTTAGATAAATGTTATAGTAGCATGTGTCCCTTCCCTTCGCAAGAATAAAAGGTAGTAGCGCGAATAGTCTCGTTACTATTCGCGTGACGCAACAGTAGAAGTACCCTTCGAGTATCGACACGATAAATTATCCCGATTAGGGAATAGATACATTACCAAATAGGTACCTTTCTAGGAACATATGTTTCTTGTACAGTCTTGTTATTATCAATTATTGTCCTCACAACTACCAGTACAGGAATTCCTATTTCCGTTGCAATGTTTTACTAAGACAAGTCTCTAAAAAATCATAGGGCTCGTCTCAGCCCAACATGGTATGAGAGCAAGTGAGACTACGTCTTCTCAGACTATAGTTTAAAGTTAAGACTGTCGAAGTGAAAGGCCCCGCCCTCGCTTGGGCGCAGACGGAGCATAATACGGCGGCTTGGCATGGAGCGGGAGTCAGGGAGGGGGAGGGTAGGGGGTGAGCGGCATGTGAGGGTGGTGGCCATGTCAGCAGACGTGGGCAGCGCTGTGGCAGCACGTGTTGCCACTCAATGGATGGGGCTGTGAAAAAACCACTCAATGAGGACCAGTTCATGTCTGTCATGAGAACACTTCAAATGTAATGTAGCTATGTATGTTAATCTTTAGCATCATCATACAGAAGAATAAAAACTAGAGATTCTCCTCGATGCACCATCAACATCCATAATTACATTGGGGGCAGGGCTCTGGCTAGGATGTAGGCCCGCTGCTACAGCAGCTGTTGCCGGCTCCACCGCTGCTGATGCTGCTGTCGCTTTCTCTAAAGCTGCCTCTTCCTTCTTGGAGCGCTTCACCGACCTCGAGCCCTGCGCCATCACCACCTCCTTAGCAGGCCTGCGTTTCTTGCTGCATTGCCACAGCCTAATCGGCTCCAGTGAAACCAGGTCATACTTCAGTAGGGACACCGTCATCAGCTCTGACAGCTTCGTGTCGCAAAGGTTGCCACGAATCCAGCTCTTTATCGGCTCCGGTGAATCCAGGTCATACTTCAGCATAGAATCCGCGCTCGCACTCCGCCATAGAGTGAGAAAGAACGTCTACAACGATCCAGATGTGAACCAGGTTTGGGTAGGCATGCGTCCAGTCGGGTGTAGAGAGCATTTGATTCAGTCCCTCTTGAAATTGAAGGTCGTTGTTGTGAGTGGAGAGGATGGTGGTGAAGTTCTTCAATTCACCCTGTGCCTTCGCCCAGTTGACTCCTGAGGTTGGGGAGGGGTAATAGCATGGCTACATGTGATGACATGGAAGCGTCTCACATACAAGCAATGAGGCAACATAATAACATACAACAATCACCGAAGCAACAATATTACTTACAATCGCCTCACCTGGCAAAGGGTCGGGCAAACTTGGCTTCCGTTTGAACATGTCCCGCAGCGACTGAAGCCATGCGAGGCACCTCCTGTGACGCTTGGAGAGCAACCATGGGTAATGTCCCTGCTTGAAGAGCTTGCTGCCGCTCAAGCTAACGAGATCCTTGTAGCGCCAGTCCATACTGCCAAGAAGCGCGCTGAAAAATCCACGTGCAAGCTTCAAGCACGCCGTAAGGTTTTCGGCACTTGATTGGCCGTCGAGGTGGTCTTCATGTAGAAGGTACATGTGGCTCACGGGCGTCTCTTCTGCATCAGTTCCATCCACCGAAACCACACGGCTCCCCGCACTCGCACGTTCCTCCATAAACTTGTGAAGTGTCTCGCTGCCATGCCCGAAGTTGTCGTCGTCGCACATGTAGCGACTCCTCAAAGCCAGCTTGGTGTAGTCGGTCACCTGCTGCACGCGTGTAACGTCCACCTGTCATCACGCTGGCGCCGTCTGTGCTGATGCCGCAAATTCGTTGGAGATCCACGCCAGAGGATTCCAGGTGGGTGAGGAGAATAACTTGGAGCGACCCGACGTCGCTTTTGTCCACCGTTAGATGCGCAAAGAGTTCCGTTAAGACCTTGTTCTCCCGAATGAACGTAAGGTAAACGATAATGTGTTTGCCCCGTCGCCTGTCGGTACTCTCATCCAGCTGAATGTCGAGGTAGGGTGAAGAGCGGATGTCCTCCATCTGCTTCGCCCGTAGCTATATGACAAGAGTCTCTACCATTTGGGCGAAGCCGTACCTGCACAAACACGGAAGATAGTTTTTTTAATTAAATCTGGCAGGGAATAAACGATTCAACAAAATAGCAGATAAATAGCATTGTTAAAGAGGAACACTTACTCATAGTAGTACGTTCCGTTCTCCCTCAAAGGCATGTCAGGTGTGCCCTGCTCTGCCATGAATTGCATAAGAGAAACAAACACGACAGTGGGAGCGTCAGACTTGCAGATGTAATGAAGCACAGTCAGAAGGCGAATCAACCGTTTTGCCACGTCGTCCGACGTCTCGTATTGTTCCAAGGTCTTATGAACCGACAACTTCGCCTCTCGTTGCTCCTTCCGGCCGACCGCATCCTCGTGCTTGATGGAGTGTTGATGCTTCTGCATCGTTTGCTTCTGGATGTCGTAGCCTCTGCTCCCATTCAGGCCGTACTTGTAGTTCGGGTCTCCATACACCAGGCAGGTGGTGCACTTCATCACCGGCCGGCCGTACTCGTCCTCGCCAATTTGCAGCCATGGGAAGTACTGTTCCCACTGCTCCTTGCATTTGAGCTGCAACTCTTCTACCGTCAGTACCCCGGCAACCTCTGCTCTACTCTTTGATGGAGTAGACTTAGGTTTCTTAGGGTTAACACTTCGAGGCGTTGCTTCTGCAGCAGCAGGGCGAGCGAAGCTAAGCTTGCACTGCATGTACTTCGTTTTGCAAGGCCGTTTAGCAAGCAGGACAGGGTTGGCGTTGCTTGTGCCTTTGAAGGAGGGTCCATCGGTCTCTACTACCGGTAGTATAAGCCGATAGTAGACTATAGGAACTCCGGTAGTAGAGACCAATGGATCTGTGGGCGCGTGGGAAAACTTGGCTCTTTCAGACGGAAACAAACATGTTTTCTGATTCCTGAGACGATGTATTAGCCCCAGGTCTGATTTTAAAGATGAACAATATACTGACATCGCCCGGATATAAGACATATATGTCTTATCTTATACACTCGAAAAAAATGCTTGGGGTGTCTTGTATTTGGGGGGGTTTAGGGTGTTTAATAATTCTTATAAATGGTGAACAATTATATGAACTCGGTAACATTTACAAAGTGTGTAGAAACCACCAAAGTGGCAGATTCATTGAATTCGGCCGACCTTGGGGGTGATGCATGCGTCACCATCACGTGGCACGTGAGGGACGCAACAAAGCTGCCTGTGCTGGCAACATCCCTCCTTGCTGGCAGCATCTGCCAGTGTTGTTTAGCTACCAACACCCCAACGATGGCAGCACGATGGCAACGTGGGAGCTGTCATGAGCTGTCCTCTACGAGGACATTCCTCATAGAGGAGCGGCTCGACGACGCCAGGAGGGGGTGAGAAGAAACGAGGAATGAAAGTAGGAACCCTAGACATGGCGAGAGTTAGGAACGAGAGTCGAGAGAATTGTAAAGGAGAATGAGGAAACTAGGAGGGGGATACAAGTAGTAAGCCCTAAAAGGGTTATACTCACTTTTGAGTACCCCACTACAGACTAGACATGCATTATAATCTGACACACCCCCATAGTCAAAGTGGGGTATAATCAGTACAGCATGCAGGCATAGAGCTAGAGTTCACAATAGGTAAGTAAGGCTAGAGCTAATCACAGAGGGCAAGTGAGGAGGAGGAGAGACTGTGGGGGAGAGAAGATGGGAGGCGACTGCTGACGCTGCAGACACACAGACGAGCTGCTGGCTCAGTGGCTACCGAAGCAAAGGCCCGGACTACAGGAGTAACTGGCTCCGCGGCTAAAAGTAGCGGCAGACGAGCAACTGACCCACAGGCGACTGGCGACTACCGGAGATTGTAGCCTCCGGACTGCTGGTGCTGCTGACGACAAGACTGCTGCCTCCACTTAACCTCCCCCAGCTGCCCAACGCCCCTCTCACACACCCCCTGCTCAAACCCTAGCCCTACACCCACAGCACCCCCTTAAACCCTAAACCCCAGACTCCCACACAACCACCCCCCTCAGCGATAGCTGCAGCAGCGGGAGACGAAGGAGGAGGAGGAGGAGGGGACGGCACGCACAACCGACACCCCCACAACCATCACCCCCACACCCACCCCCCCACGGCTGCACCGGGTCCAAGTGCGGCTGCTGCAGGGGCCAGGGGCGGCTGCTGCTGGGGCGGCTGCTCCAGGGGCTGCTGCTGCTGGGGCGGCTGCTCCAGGGGCTGCTGCTGCTGGGGCGGCTGCTCCAGGGGCTGCTGCTGCTGGGGCGGCTGCTCCAGGGGCTGCTGCTGCTGGGGCTGCTCCTGTTGGGGCGGCTGCTCCAGGGGCTGCTGCTGCTGGGGCGGCTGCTCCAGGGGCTGCTGCTGTTGGGGCGGCTGCTCCAGGTGCTGCTGCTGCTGGGGCGGCTGCTCCAGGGGCTGCTGCTGCAGCGGAAATTAGGAGGGAGGGGAGGGGAAGGGTGCGGCCCCCAGGGTGCCCTGACGGGCGACGTGCTAGGGAGCCGCGCAGGCCCCCGAAAGTGCCTCGACGGGCGACGGGAGGGGACCGCGCGCAGGCCCCTAAGGCGCCGTGACGAGGCAACGGGAGGGGCCGGCTCGCGGGCCCCGAAAGTGCCGCGACGAGGCGACGGGAGGGGCCTGCGTGCGGGCCCCCAAAAACGCCGCGACGAGGCGACGGTCGGGGCCAGTGCGCGGGCCCCCAAGACGCCGCTATGAGGTAGGAACCCGCCGCGCGCCTTGGGGCGCACGGCGGGCAGAAAACCGCCACGCGCCCCGAGCGCGTGGCGGGAAGAAAAAAGTGTCGCGCGCCACGGGGCGCGCGACAGAAAAGAAAGCAGCGGAAGCACGTGGGGCCCACAGGCCAAGAGCGTAGTCGCTCTGATTCCATGTGAAAGTAGTAGGTAGAGTTAGGTGGGCTTGGGAGCCATAGCTTAGGAGCCTTGGTAGTTAAGTTCGAGGGTGAGGAGAGTGTCGAGAAAATTGTAAAGGAGAATGAGGAAACTAGAAAGGAGGGGGATACAAGTAGTAAGCCCTAAAAGGGTTATACTCACTTTTGAGTACCCCACTACAGACTAGACATGCATTATAATCTGACAGGGGGCACTCTGGCAGGGGGGTAGTCGGACTGGAGCTTCATTTTGAGCTCTTGGAAGTTGAGATTAGCTCAACCCTTGCTCTCGGCTGGCTCCACCATGCGTAGCAAAGTCCCTATAGGCTCGACGCCCCCTCGCCCTCACGTGCAGGTTAACAACTATGGGCGAATCAACTCGCCTGGTAACGACATACGTGTAGCTATGGCAAAATTGACGCGCAAGCCGGTATCCATGGCGTGATGCTCCAACGCCGGCTCAGGTGCAAGCTGTGACGAGGAGAAAGGCGACGAGGGCGACGAGGATTGACCGGAGAACGGCCACGACGACAACGCATCTGGTGAGGACGTACCTGCTGGCGGCATCGACGATGATTAGTGGTGGACGCGGCCGATCGGCTCCGGCGACGAAGTGGAAGAGTGGTGCACCGGTGACTTGGACAACAACGGAGGCGCGGATGCGGCGGAACGTGCGGACGTTGATGTGGAGGCGACGGCGCCAGTGCAAGCCCCTGCAGAGGCGACCGAGGATGTGCCTGCGGGAGCGACGGTCGACGCTGATGCGGATGCGGATGCGGATGCGTATGCGGATGGGGATGCGGATGCGGATGCGGATGCGCCAGCGGATGCTGATGAGGATGCGTCTTCTTTGAAGGAGAAGACGAGGAGGACGACTCCTGGCGCATCACTGGCGACGATGTGCCGCTGTTGAAAGAGGAAATTGCGTCATAGTCTACGCGGCACCACTAAACGCACCAGGGTGGTGCTCTCGAACGACGACAGCCCGAAGGAGGAGCCTCGACCCCGCCACAGTGCTGCCGACAAGGGGAAGAGTAAGATCGTGGAAGTCCCTGCTAAGGCTGACCGTCGCCGCCGCACGAGCAAGGTGAAGCGGAAAAACAATGGAGACCCAGGTTCCAGCAAGGGTGCGAAGAAGAAGCAGAAGGGCAAAGATCACATCGTTGTCAACGAGGTGCTCGGCAGCGACGATGAGTATGCCGAGGCTGCAGGTCCCCTTCCCTCTTTCCCTGAGAAGGACCCCACCCTACGTAACACTAACTCCCGTCCTCCTTCCCCACGTATTCGTGGTGAGAAACGGACCAGGAGATCGTGGAGCTTGCGTGAGAAGCTGAAGTGGGTGCGACGCTACAAAGAGCTCGGCTCCCTGAAGAAGACCTCAATTGAATTCTCTGCCTCTATCGCGTGCATCCGACGCTGGAGCACGGAGGTGGCATCGGGCGTGTACAAGGGTGCGGCGAACTGTCGCAAGCGTATGCACGGGGCGGGCCGCAACTCACCCGACATGGAGGCGGCGTTATACCGGTACATCTGCATGGAGCGTTTGAATGGGGTGGCGATCTCGGTGAAGGACACTCAGAAGTGGAGCCGCAAGTGGATGAAGAAACACCACTTCGACAAGAACTGGAATGCTTCGTCACACTGGAGTCAACCGCAGGCGGAGGGCGTCAAGGAGGTTGCGGTGGCAACTGGGCTGGAGGTTCTGTACCAAGAGACCCCAACTACCGCGGAGCGGCGACCGAGGCTGACCGCATGATCGAGCCTAGGCAGACCGCCAGGCATGCCTGGCGAGTTCCAGACTTGGGAGTGCAGGAGCCTGCATTTTCTAGTGCAGGTGAGGAGGGCGTTAACGAGGGGGACTAGGTAGAAGTAGAGATTCATTGAATGTATGCATGTACCCCCCTTAAGGCACAAAGACCCGTTTAGAAAATACCCCCTCTTTATAAGATAATCCCTAAACCCTACCTCTTTACAAGACGCTGTCTTAACTCGTACACACATATAGGTGTCATATAATCAGGAATGCCCATCTATAAGAAACACCCTATTTAATCACACCCCCTGTCTTCACTTCGACACTGTCTTATACCCGGGCGATGACGGTAGGCCTGTCTGAACATTCATACGACCCTACACACATTGTCTGAGAAAGTATACGAATATAAAAAAACACGTCTGATTTTCAGACCATCAGACGGAGCCCTGATTGGGGGTCTTTTATTATGCTGAACCATCGTATGCAAGACAAGCCACGTGTGAACCACACCCCCTAAACAGTGGCAGGCTTGCATGCTGGCGAGCGACCCTATGAGTCCGTGTCCTTCCCTTCTTTAGTGGCAATTCCTCAAGACCTCAGGCCTCAACAATCAGGCATCTGGTTGTGTGGAGCTGCAGGCAGACAAAAACGGCTCAATGCGCGATTGACCATCTCACTGCCATATCCCCCCTTCTCCCCTCCCCTTTCTTGCCAGCCTCAGAACAGCTGCGGGACGTGGGTCTGGTCCGACACGGGTGGGCGCACATGAAATTCCTGCTGCAGTGGCGGCAGAGCCACACTGTGGGGCAGCGGGAGGTCCTCATAGGGGATGAGCGCCAGCAGGTGCGCCAACACATTCAGCCGCGCGCGCCCTCTCATCGTCCGCACGCACCACGAACCACGGTGCATGCTTCATGTCGCAGAACCCAAACATCACGTCCTTGGCGTACGAGTACTAAGGCCGAAATTGCCCACTCTCTGATGCCCAGGTAAGACTGAGGAGGCCTGAAGGATGTAAGTACCAGCCACCATGTCTTAGGTATTGCTTTGTAAGTTGCTTTGAGGAGGCTTCTTCCCCCCGGGTAAGATGCGGTGGGATATTTGGCTAGGATTTGTTTCTCGGAGAGCTTGTGGGCGCCTTCCATGGTACGTTGCAGGATATGTCCTAATCTTACTTCTTCGGCGGTTAGCAAGAACCGATCTCCCTTGGTGCGTCCAAAGGATAGGCCGTCTGATCTCCTGATGAGTCTATTGAAGGCGATTGGCTCCGCCATGAGAACCCAGGGTTCTAGCCGTGGTGGGAGTACCGCGCAGTTGAGCTCCATCACTGCTGTAATTTCCCCAACCGCTCTGTCCGAAAGATGGTCAGGTATAAATTTGATTATGTCATCACTAGCGAGGAAGCAGTGCAGCCCGAAGGGCAGCGGTGAACATGTGCGTGCAATGTCTTCGAGCGGGGTGGGTCCAAAGCGACGCGCTGCCCTTTGCACATTGACAGCCTGAACGTATGCGGACGGGCGTATGGCTCCTATTCCACCGTGCCGATGTGTGTTATAGAGAATTGGTTGGGGACCAATCTAATGGCCATCCCTTCTTTTTTTTTATTTCGAGGCGGATAGGAAATTGGCTATACTTTATCCAGCTGTTTAGTGACACCTTCCGGTGGAGGCTAAAATCTACCTCCGAAGGCAAACAGTGGTACAAGACGTTCCGACGATAGGGCGGACCGGCATGTGGCGGTGGCGTGCAGGTTTGGCGAGGAAGGATGCTGACGCCCTGATCTTGGAAAGGATTTTTTCCCAAGTGGTTGCACCGAGGGTATCTGTTTGTATGTAGATACCGAGTATATGCTCTGCTTCAGATGGTTGTCGTATAGAAATGGAGCATGTGTGGGGGACCGCCGCGGCTAGGGTGTGAAAAAGGTGGATGGAACATTTGGACCAGTTGGCGTATTCACCTGATACTTCAGCGAACGATTGTAAGATTGTCATGGCGGTACATAGTTCCTCTCATGTGTTGAGAAATAATGACATATCATCCGCATAGCAGGCCGCAAGACGGCGTTGTGCCGGGGCGAAGGTGAAGCAAGGTAAGGATATGGAGAGGTGTCTATGCACCTCTATGTTGCATACAAAAATCAATGGTGCTAGGGGGCAGCCTTGGCGTACCCCAGTGAGTACAGGGATTGGGTGTCCTGCAGGATCGTGGACCGTGATCTGTGTACGTGCACCTGTGTGTAACAGGCAGACCCATGCCACAAACTCATGGGGCATTCCGAGGTGAGCCAAGCAGTGGTACAAGAATTCACGATCTACCATGTCATATGCCTTCTTGATGTCCGCCGTGAGCATGAGGATAGGGAGTTTCCTTGCTTCCGCCCATTCCATAAGGTCGAGTGAGTCATTGATCGTGTCACCGATCCGCCTGCCTTTGATGAACGCGGATCGGGAGGGATGGATGATGCGACGTAACGTAAGCTGCAGCCGCTTGGCTAGACATATTGCCAGGACCTTATAGTCTGACGTCATTAGCGTGATTGGCCTTAAGTTTTTGAACAGCGACGCATCTGCTCGTTTGGGGATGAGCACTGTCCTTCCCAGGAGCATGGATGTCGGCATGACCTGGGTGAGTTCAATTGATGAGAAGAGTTTGAGGAGTGCAGGAGTAAGGTCTGTGGAGTGTGCTTGGTAGAAATCACCGGCAAGGCCGTCATGACCAGGTGTTGTGCCACGAGATAAGGTAGTTAGAGCCCGTTTGACCTCAGCCAGCGAGATGGGAGCAGCAAGGTGGGAGAACATAGACGGTGGAGAGGTAAATGTGGTTCCAGAATTCCTCCGTGGGGGCAACATGTAGACGTTTAGAAGGTGGTGCATTGATTGGACATGGTGCCTAGGTCCGAAGCCTGTTCACCAGAGGGGAGGACAAGGTGTTTAATCAGGGCTGCTTTATTTCTTGCATTGAGACCTACTAAGAGGGAAGGTAGTCCCATCTCTTTGGCCCCTTCAACCTTGAGTTTTGCTTTGAGAGCAATATCTGCGGCCTTGCAAGCAACGTACTGGTCAAATTGTCTAGATTCTTTGCTGAGACAAACTCGGGCTGCCATGTCCCGAGGAGAGCGTACGAGCAGGAATTGACGGCGGCAATTTTTGTTTTTTAGGTGAGAGGTTGTCTTGGTTACCCTTAAGCGCTCATCTCGAGAGTATTGGCGGAGGAAGAAACATAGGCGGTGTTTCCATGAATCCCATTTGTCTGGTGAGAGTGGGGAAGGTAGCTGGCGGCATGCTTCCTGTACGAGCCGAAGGAAAAATGGTTTCCGAATGAGCGCATGGGGGAGGCGCCAAGCGCGTGGGGCGCAGTTAGGGTTGTCGAACCCTAGACATACGTCCGAGTATCGTGAATGGTTTGACACTGGGTGTGGTAAGGCCAGGTGGGAGAAGGCAAGAACACGGGGGAGCCATGATTTGCTAATGTATATCCTGTCAAGGCGCGAGGCCGGTGGGTGCGAGGGAATGCCATCCAGGAAGGAAGATTCGTACGTGAAAACCGGGTCAATTTGTTGGTGTTCGTGGAAGGGGTCAACTAGGTTGTGTTGGTCCAGTACGGATGAGAGTGTACTGCCTTCAGAGATCTCATGCGCTTTGAGGGGTCTATTCCTATCATATGGGGTTAATACCACATTGAAGTCACCCATGACCAGCGTGGTGTCCGCAGCCGCGGGGGATTCCAGGGCAGCCTTAAGCGAGTTTTCCCACCATTGACGCCGTTCAGGTCGGCAGGATGGTCCGTAAACACATATGCACCTTATTTGTTCTTGAAAGAAGCTAAGGTGAAGAGATAGTAGGCGGCCGTCATCAGACGCTGTTCTGTCCAAGATTGTGATTTTCGAGTTGAAGACCAAGAGGGCGATACCTCCAGGTGTGGCTCTTCCAGCGCTCA
Organism: Closterium sp. Naga37s-1; assembly: GCA_947471745.1. Taxonomy (NCBI): domain Eukaryota; kingdom Viridiplantae; phylum Streptophyta; class Zygnematophyceae; order Desmidiales; family Closteriaceae; genus Closterium; species Closterium sp. Naga37s-1. Next base: position 37,226 of record CANJKZ010000171.1, on the reverse strand, counting down.
TGACGGGAGGAGCTTGGGCGTAAGCAGAGGGCCGAAGCTTGTATCATATTTTAGTGAAATTCTTGGTTAGTCAGGTGTCAATGAGGACTAGGACATCAGGTAGTTGCAGTAGAGATCCATTAAGATAGTCCATCTTTTCCACAGAATTCAATTTGTTAACATTCAAACAGGAAATATGGATGGGTGTTAACATTGATCAACCATTATAGCCCCAGCACACAGCGGTGTGCTCATCCACGGGGAGTTGTTGTCCACGGTCTTATTATGTTGGGTTCTCGGACTATTCAGGATAGTATGAAGAATGACACCGAGCAGAGATTTGTGCTGGTACGAAGCAACCTCAAGTGTACCCTTTCTTATGTGATTATAGTCTAGGTATAGATTGTAGTGGAAGGATTTATTACATAGTCCTGGTTTCCCAATGTTTCCTTTGAATTATAATTGTGCCCAGAAGGATTTATTATTGCATCAGCAGAGACAAACAGGAATAGGGCCTGCGCCTGGCCCAATCGGCTAACAATGACCATATCTAGCAAACTCATGCCGTATGGACTGGGAACGTCGTTGATTACATCTCGGAAGCCAGAAAGGAGGCGATTTCCTCCTTCTGCAGCAAGGTGTGCATCTTCTAATCGGCCAGCACCTCCATCGGGAGCTGTTGCGTTTCGGCTTGCATGAGGCGGAGCCCATGCCCGGGTGTCCTGATGTGGTTGTATGCAGAGTCGAGTGCTGGTCCACACTCGAAGTCGCTCAAGGCACAGGTCCACTGTTTGGACATCGTCTCCCATGCCGATGTAAATGACACTAGGATCGGCTTTGACAGCCATGGGAACAGGACTCTGCCCCAGAAGTTTTGCTGAGGGAGAAAAAGGCATGAACACAAGCGGAAGTTAGGAAGGTGGTGAGATGAACAGCAAGGCCTGCAGCAAGCAAGCGGCCATACTCGTAGGGAGGGGGGAGAGATAGTTAGAAAGAGCCAGATAAGGGCGTGTGAGTCAGACAAGGAGATTGCGCATAAGACAGCAGACGAGAACCAAGTGAAAGGGGAAAAAACCAGGCAATAGGTACAAGGCATACCAAGATTGTGAGAACAAAGGCCATGGAGAGAGGACTTAATAGAGAAATACCGTTTATGTTTTGCAGCTGGCCCACACAGATTTGGTACTGATCAGGGAGCCGAGAGCGCCGAGTTTCCGCGAAGCTAGTGTGGTCACGAGTCCGGTGGTTACTCGTGCAGATCTCGCATTTGTGGCCTGACAAATTGATGATGACCGGCGCGATGACACCCGGCAGCCAGAGCACGGCCGAGATGATGTCGAAATACTGATCGTCCACCTCTGTGATTGGGATTCCCATCATCTGGGGGTGGAACACTTCTTCATATGGATCGTACACACGGTGAAACAAGAGGACATCATCCAGCCACTTCCTATCTTCCCCACAGCGCTATGAGGTGAGGAGATTACGAATCGCGTCAATAGAGTATCCCAGAGGCACGTTACGAAGCACCAGGTGAGGTTCCCCTCGAGCATTTGCCGCAGTGTAGTTATGCTCCAGGTCGTCGTAGACTTTCAGCTCGACCACGTTGTTGTGGGAGACGGTGTAGGTCATTGGGAAGGCGCGACGGAAGCATCGAGCGTCCTCGCTTGACGAGAGCTGAAATACTCCTCGCACATGGTACCACAAGCTGGAGGAGACACTGCTAGCTGGGGGATTCAAGAAGAGTGAGTGTTATCACAGCATGTTCCTGTTGCAAGAGAAGGAGCAGTTCCTCATGCTCTTGGTGTATGGGGACGACGTTGTTCTCTTCTCTGAGTCACCTGCTATGATTGACCGTGTGGAGAAGATGCTGGAGATGCAGTTCAAGTGCTCGAAGATGGGAGATGTGAAGTACTACCTGGGGATGCATCTGGAGAGGGACCTTGACAAGGGAGTGTTGAGGTTGCACCAGGGGAAGTATTGTGAGGGGCTGGCCGAGAAGTACGGGCTGCAGGATGGAGGAAAGCCAGCAACCCCACTGCCTTCGGGGTTCACTCTGGAGCCCTATGCTGATGAGGAGGTGGTGGGTGAGAGTGACAGGAAGCTGTTTCATTCCATGGTTGGGGCACTCAACTATGCGGCAAACCACATACGGCCCGACATTGCCTTTGCAGCATCCAGGCTTGCCAGTGTGGTCTCACGCCCCAGTCATGAGCAGTTGGAAGCGGCCAAAAGGTTGGTCTGCTATGTGACTGCTACAGCATCTGTGGGTTTGGAGTACAGTGCTGTGAGGCAAAGGCAGCAGCGTAGTGCTGCTGATTTGGGCAAAGGGGGAGATGCTCTTGACTGCAACACCGACGGTAGCTTCAACACTGTGAAGGCAGATAGCACCAGCATTGGAGGTTATGTGTGCTTGTTTGGAGGTGGTGCAGTGAGCTGGCGCAGCAAGAAGCAGAATGAGGTGGGGCTGTCCTCGCATGAGACAGAGTACATGGCCCTGCATCATGGGGCAAAGGAGGTGGTGTGGCTGAGGCGTTTGTTGGAGGAGATCGGAGTGTGCCAAAAGGAGCCGACTGTGATGTTATGTGACAATGAGTCAGCTGTGAAGCTTGCCAAGAACGCTTGTCTTCAAGGGCTGATGAAGCACATCAGGCCAAAGTGGCATTGGGTGAGGAAGCTTCTCGACAAGGAGGTGCGGTTGGAGATAGTGAAGACCCAACAGCAGGCGGCTGACATTCTCACCAAGCGCCTGGCTGAACCTGAGCATTGGAAGGGCATGAAGCTTGCTGGGATGAGTGTGCATTGATGGTGCATGCTTGAGCTATGGCATGTGGGATGATGGTTGGCAGCCAGAGGGGGAGTTTGTTATGTGATGCTATCATTCGCATTCACGTCTGTCTGCCTCCCATCCTATCTCTCTACCTTGCACGCGTGGTATGCGCGTGCGTTAGAGTTTGTGTTTGGTGTGGTTTGGACTTTGTGAATGTGAGTTCATTTTCTTCTGCTTGAGCAGATATCTGAAATGACTCCTCTGCTCAATAGCTTTCTGACGAACCAAGAAATTGTCGCGATCGGAGCACGGATAAGAAAGTTACGAATGTTCGAAGTTCGTATGCTTTTCATATTTGGTTGCGGCGACTTTGGGAATTGGTAGAGTGACTCAATATGGGGTATAGACTTTTGGGGGTTGGGAAAATTCGTCACTTCTACTGTAGATGATGCCAAGTGGTTGGGAGATGCCAAACCAGGTTGGCAAGTGTGGCCAAGTTGGGTGAGGTGGACTTGGGAGGTTGGGAAAATGACAAGGGTCAAAGTTGGGTTTCTATAGAGAGGGGAAATTGTGTGCTTATGGGGTTTCCTTGGTTGGGGACTACCTAGGGACCTTCTCTCTCGTCCTCCTCATCCCCTCCCACCTGGTTTCTTGCTACTCCAATTCCTTGTGTGGATCTTGGGAGACAATTGTTATCGAGTTAAGTTTCTGTGGCAGCATACACCCTAGTGCGCCGAAATTCATAACTCGAGAAATACTTCACCTTTGCATGCGATTCAAATTGGGAATTTGTAGCCACGGTCTAGTGCTACAACATATGTGAAATTGGTGAAGTTTTAACGGTGTAGTGTTTGTCGACGGTGTTTCTTGTGAAGTCGACAATTATGTCCAGAAATTTTGTCCAACGATTTTGAGTTATTTCGGCCCTTAATCTACATAGACTCCGTCCTTAACCTCTAACACACCACACCCTACCACATAACACAACACCACACTACACCACGACACTGAAGAGCATAGCTGTGCACCCCTGACTCACGCAATGCTGCGCGGCAGGCGCAGCTTGAGCCCGCGGTAGAGCCCCTCCTTGCCCTCCCTCGCCTGCTCGCCCAGCAGCGCCTTCAGCTGCCTCATCCACCCCCTCCACCACGGGTGCGCCGCCCGGAGACCGACAGAATGTGATGCGCGCGTAGGGGGCGGGTGAGAGGGATGAGAGGTGAGAGGATGAAAAGTTGAGTACCTGGTGTGTGGCATGAAAAGCATGGAGGCGTACTTACTTCCTGGGGTTCCCACTTCAACTGCATCTCTAGTTCAATACCCCGCTCTGCCAATACTAGGAGTGAGGCACCCATCCAGCCACCCAGCATGCATTTACTCGTGCTGCCCATGCGAGTGCTGCCCATGCGAGTGCTGCCCATGCGAGTGCTGCTCATGCGAGTGCTGCCCATGGGAGTGCTGCTCATGCGAGTGCTGCTCATGCGAGTGCTGCCCATGCGAGTGCTGCCCATGCGAGTGCTGCTCATGCAAGTGTTGCCCCCTCCAGGCAAAGCTGCTCCCTATGCATCGCCTCTCCTTCCCACTCACACATTTCTCCACGTCTGACTCACCCCCACCCATCCATCCACCCATCCATTCATCCCTGCCCCTGACATGCATCACCCACATCTATACACTGCTCACTCTATCGCCTGCCAGCTCACGCCCCTGTCAGCTCACGCCCCTGCCAGCTCACGCCCCTGCCAGCTCACGCCCCTGCCAGCCCACGCCCCTGCCAGTCCACGCCCCTGCCAGCCACGCCCCTGCCAGCCCACGCCCCTGCCAGCCCACTCCCCTCCTGCTCAACCCACCCGCTCGTTCTTGTGAATCGCCCACATCGACTAGGACACCATGGGCATCGCAACTTCCAAGAACTTGCTGGCATTGTCAGCCTTGTCCCACAGGTACGCCCTGGCCAGTTGCACCTCCACCAGCTTTCACCACCCCGCCTCGCCCCTCTTCAGCACCGCCCCCTCGCCCACCCCACCCACTGTGTTACTTGCAGCTGCAGCAGAGGCAGTGGCAGCTGAAACACCCTCCTTCGATCTTCCCTGTGCTGCCTCTGCCCCACCTTGCTGCCCCTCGCTCCCCCCCTGCTCGCCCCCCCCTTGGCCCCTCAAGCACGGCCGCAGCCTCTGGCAGGTGACCAGCGAGGGCGAGCGCAGAGGAGAGGTGCAGGCGAGGGTGGGGCAGCCAGGGAACGCATGCCACCACTGGGGGGAGGGGATGGGACAGCATGTGTTGGGGAGGGAAGATGGGATAGCGGAAAAGAAGGGAGAAGGGCGAGGAAGGTGGGGAAAGGTGGAAAATCCAGGCAAGGAGGTGGAGGAGAAACATTGCCAGCTGTGGAGAGGAAGAGCAGATGCACAGGACAGGATGCAGAGAGTGTTGCAAGAGAGAAAATAGAAGATTGGACAGAAGGTGGCAAATAAGCAGTCGAGAGTGCAGAGTAGGGAAGAGAGTGTAGGAGGGACGAGGGAGGGGGAAAACAGAGGATGCACGCATATGCACAGCAACTTCAGACACATGTGTATGCATGTGCATGCCCCTTCCCGCTTTACACACACACAAAGAAGAAAAAACGACATCCACACTCCACCCCTCAAATCTCCCACACGAGTAGTGGAAGAAAGACATGCACACATCTTCCCCCTCACACAACGAACACACCCCTCCCCGGCCCCCAGCCTCCACCGCAAGGCCCCACATGCTACACACGCACACACCTCACTGAAGAACGAGCACGACTTCATCCACGCGCACAACAGCAGCACACGCCCCTCCCAGCTTCACCCACACCGCCGCCCGCCCCTCCACCTCCTGTCATAGCGCCTCTTCCCCTTCCCCTTGCCCCTCTGATGATGTCGCTGCCCCAGCGGCCTCTGAATCAGCAGCATCACCAGCAACAGCATCAGCAGCAGCAGCACCAGCAGCATCCTCTCCACCCCCAGCACCCCTAGCAGCAGCATCCGCACCGACAGCAGCAGCAGCAGCAGTGAGTGCCACGTCATCCCAGTGGCAGCAGAGCGGGCGGTAGAAGCGGACGGCATCTGCCGCCCGGCCGACAGCCATGAAGGCATTGCCTGCCACCGTGAAGAGGTCAGCACAGTCCCCTGCACTCTCCTGCTCCAGGGCTTGCATGTATGACTGTAGGAGGGAGTGAGAGAGAGGGGAGAGAAGGGGGTGTTGGTTGGTTGCAGGGAAGAGAAAGGTGTTAGAAAATCATTACCCAGTAGTGTTGGGTGTAGATCGGATATTTACCCTAATTGGTGGGGGCTCTTTTGTACAAGTGTAGATACTGAATCACTCTGCTTGTAAACAACTTGGTAACCAAGCCAGGTCGGATTCCCCTTCACGCATCTCTAGAATGTAAAACCCCTGTGCTCTCATTTACGAATGCAAGTCTTCCCTTCGAGTCCTCACACTCGTATGTCTTCCATTCGAATCCTGACACTTAAGTCCACTATATAAAGGGGAGGGGTGGAGATGGGACGAGGAAAGAGGTAGGAGAAGTCGGGGAGCAAGGTGGCAACCTTGAGTTGCTAGGCCGCAAATTGATGCAATGCAGGTGGCGGCAGGAGGGACGTGCACACAGAGACATCACATGTGGATGAGCAGAGACAGTGAGAGGCGAGGCACAGGGAAAAGGCAGAGCACAGCACGATAGAAGTCATGCTGAAATGAATGATGAGATGAGCTAGGGCACGAGAAGAGTTACCTGTCGTGTGCAGCATGGAACCAAATTCCATGTGATGTGCTAAGCACAGTAACCAAGTTCCATGTGACGTGCTTAGCACAGCAACCAAGTTCCATGTGACGTGCTTAGCACAGCAACCAAGTTCCATGTGACGTGCTTAGCACAGCAACATCACGCACTTTCAAACTTGTTTGAACATTGCTGCGCCTCACCTGTGCATCTGTAAACCTCCCCAGGCGCACGAGGCACATGCCTGCCTTGGCCCCCAGGTCCACCGCCAGGGCAGAGCACAGGGCAGAGCACAGGGAAGAGCACAGGGCAGAGCACAGGGCAGAGCACGGGGCAGAGCGCAGGGCAGAGCACAGGGCAGAGAACACGGCAGAGCACAGGGCAGAGCACTGGGCAGCGCACACGACAAAGCACAAGGCAGAGCACAGGGCAGAGCACAGGGCAGAGCATAGGGCAGAGCACAGGGCAGATCACAGGGAAGAGCACAGGGCTCACCTGAGCATCTGTGAACCGCCCCAGGCGCAGGAGGCACGTGCCCAGGTCCACAGGCAGGGCCTCCCCGGGACACAGCGACGCCCGCGCCCGCTCCACCACAGCCAGCGCTTCTTAGAAGCTTCCCTTGGTGATATAGAGCTCGGCGAGAATGTTGACAGCCGTGAGGTCAAGCGGGGCGGCGGGGGCGGTGGAGGAAAGGAGCGATTGGATGACCTCGATGGCCTTGTCAGATTGGTCGATGTGGTGATACATCTTGGGGAAGGAGGGAAAGAGAAGGGATGGTTTGCTTGTAGTGCACGCATGGCAGCACATCTGGTCACACAGTACATGTGATGGCCAGCAAATGTGGCGGGCGACCAGCACATGTGGCGACCAGCACATGTGGCGAGCAGCACATGTGCCGACCAGCACATGTGGTGACCAGCACATGTGGCGACCAGCACATGTGGCGGCCAGTTAATGTGGCAACCAGTATACGTGGCGACGAGTACATGTGGCGACCAGTACATGTGGCATAAGATGCCTTGGCTTTTTGTCAGAATCTTGGTCTTCTTGCCCTTCTTTCCTTGCTTCAGGATCTCCCTCCCAGACCTCTCACTTCTCTCTGTATCTTTCCTTTGTTGCCTGCAGCCACCTCCACTCGGCTGGCTCAATGCTCTTAGCTCGTCTACGCCTCAATCCAGCTTGTTTGGGAAGGCTCCACTCTGCGATGGCTCCAAGGTGTTCGCTGGGCTCAATTCTTTGCTAAATGGTGAAAACAAACAAACAAGCTGCCTAGCTTCGATTTCCCTCCTAGCTAAGTACCTTGTGGTAACCGTTGCTACCAACGGTGCCTTTCGCTCCTCTTCTTGACTTTCTTCCTGCCTGAATTACTCTTGGTCTTCTGTTGGTCTTTCTACAGTAGCCTCGCTACTTTTATTACTATGTCTTGCAATTAAATTTAGTTTTCTATTCCTAAATTAAAAGCACGACAGCTGTCAAAATATTTGTCTTCTTGCTCTGCTTTCGTTGCTTCAGGCTCTCCCTCTTAGACCTCTCACTTCTCTCTGTAGCTTTCCTTTGTAGCCTGCAGCCACCTCCACTTGCCTCATCCTTGGTCGTGGCTGCACTTGTCCTGAATGATGGATTCTCTCTGGCTCAGGCTGTTTTTCTCTCCCTTCCTCCCTCCTTCCTGACCTTGTCCCATCCCTGAGCTTGGATCTGCCCACATTTGGTTCTGTGGTCAGTCCTTTCCTCTCCTTTCTCTCCCACCAGCACCACCACCCCTGACTCTTTGATCTCTTTCACTCTCCACCTTTCTGTCGTCACCTATGTTCATCATATCCTTCTTCATTCGCCTCAGGTTCACCCCCTCTCCTACTCCCAGGCCCTTCTGGGTCTTGCCCTGGCCTCCTTCCCCCCTTTTCATGTACCTCTGAGCATCCTCGGTTGTGCCACGTGCAGGATCTCGAGCGCCGCCGGTAGTAATTCTCTCATATACCTTGCTCTGGCCTCTACTAGTCCCACCCACTTGTCCTCGCTCCCTGCTGTCACCGTGTCAGTCAGTATCTTCGGTGCATCAATAGGTAGTATCGGCTCTCTCCCCAACAGCAGGTAGTAAGGAGATATTTCTCTCAAGGCGGCCTGTTTGCTGAATCTGTATCCCGCCGCTACCCATTGCAATATGATATCCCAGTCTCTCTTATATTTCTCCCCGTATGCTCTCAGGCCGTTCTTCACTGCCCGTACGAACCTCTCTGTGAGACCGTCACTCTGTGGGTGATACCTGGATGTTCTCCTGTGCGTGATGCTTGTATCTTGTAGCAGCTTCTCGAATTCTCCTAGGAACTCAGTTCCTTGGTGAGTAAGCACTTCACCGCACGCCCCAAATCTGGTTACCACCTGTTCCTCAGACGCTTCTGCGATTCTTGCCAAGTTCTTGCTGGGAAGCACTTGGACCTCCACCCGTTTGCTCCCATGCTCTATCATTATGAGTATGTATCTCTTTCCCTTGAGGCTTAGGGGCATTTCTTCTGCCAAATCTAATGACCATCTGAATCCCAATACTCGAATGGACAGCGACTGCAGCTCCTCCCTTCCTCGCTCTAGCTCAGCTTTGTTCCGGCTGCAGTGCTCGCATGTTTTTACCCACTCCTTGATCTGCTTTCTCATGCCATTCCACCACCACCCTGTCTCCATTAGCTGAATGGTCCTCAGGCTGCCATAGTGCCCTAGCTGCCTGTGTACCCTGGCTATTCCTCTCTCTTCTTTCCTCTGCACCAACTTCCATCCACTCTTCTTTTCTCGCTGCAGCTTCTCCCTGTACCATCGATAATGAGCCCCTCTTGCTCTTGCTCTCTCTCCTGCTGGTGCTGCTTCTGTCGTCTTGCCTTGCATCTGTAGCGGCACTTCCTCGTCTTCCTAGATGTCCTCTGGTCCCTTCTTCTCTCCCCTCTTTGCACCTTCTCCAAATATCTCTATGGCCAGAAACACTAGGCATGCTGTTGGCGTCTTTGGCGGTGGGTTTCTCGATAGACCATCCACGTGTTGCATGGCTTTCCCTGGCTTGTACTTGATGATGAACTCGTATTCTTGTAGCCTCATAGCCCATCTAGCATTCCGCCCCGTGAGTGCCTGGTTGGTCATCAGCCAGGTCAGCGGTTGATGGTCAGTTACTAGCATGAAGGGCCGTCCCTGCAGGTACACCCTGAAGTGGGTTAAGCTGCAGTTGGCCTCTGCTGGGTTGCAGCTGCGACTGGCAAACGCCACCATCGTTTCTTCTCCTCCCCTGTCCTGGCATAGGATCGCACCCATGCCCACGCTGCTCCTGTCCGTGTACCAGACGAAGGGCTCTTCCTTGCTCGGCAAGGTTAGTACTGTCGCAGTCTTGACTGCTCTCAACAGTGTATCCAGTGCCCCCTGCTCATCTTCCCTTCATTTCCAAGGATTCTCTTCCCTGAGCAGGCGGTTCAGCGTGGCCGCTGTCTTGATGAAGTTGGGTATGAACTGCGGAGATAACTCATACAACGGGAGCTAGGCTACGGGCTAGGCACGGGGCAAGAGTGATCTCTGCGTTCCTTAGTCGTTTCCTTGTGTTCTTACTGCTTGCTAGTTCACGGGGAGATTTGGCAACAGTTTCACTAGGGAAAGTTGACAACAATGGTTGATACAACATTGGCAACACAGACTACATCAGAGCTAGCTAGGCTGCTTGTCAACCTCCGGCGCAGCATTGTCGACCGCGATCCAGCGCAGCAGAGCTCGCACCGCTCCAGCGTTGCAGAGTAGCGGTTTGCCAACGTTGCAGAGTAGCGGTTTGCCAACGTTGCAAGTCCACGGTGTGCCAACGATGCAGTAAGTCGGCTGCACAGCGTTGCACCCGCAGGACAACGGTGCACCTGCTTCGCAGGTGCGTGCAACTGGTTGGTGCACCACTCCTTGTCACATGCACAGCGCAGACGTCCAGGTCGAGTCCACGCCAGCGACTGCGCATACCAGCCACGTCGACCTCGGGATACCACTTCCAAGGTCGGCCTCGCAGCAACCACCTCGGCGACCATCACACACGTCGCCCTGATAACTCGATCGACTGGGCAACCACGCCTGGTCGTCCAGCCCAGTCCGTCGCCGGCGACACCAGACCGGCGTCCCCAGAAAAGGTGTCCCACCACCCAGGTCGACGTTGGGACGCCTAGGTCGGCGTCCAGGTGCTCAGGACGCCGTCCAGACGCCCAGGTCGTCGTCCAGGCGCCCATGTCGTCGTCCAGGCGCCCAGGACGCCGTCCAGACGCCCAGGTCGGCGTCCAGGCGCCCAGGACGCCGTCCAGACGCCCAAGTCGGCGTCCAGGCACCCAGGACGCCGTCCAGACGCCCTGGTCGGCGTCCAGGCGTCCAGCCTCCCAGGACGCCGTCCAGGCGCCTAGGTCGGCGTCCAGCCTCACAGGACGCCATCCAGGCGCCCAGGTCGGCGTCCACCCTCACAGGACGCCGTCCAGACGCCCATGACGGCGTCCTCCTGCTCGGCGCCCTCCAGCTAGGCGCCCTCCAGCTCGGCGCCCTCACTGCAACTGATCGGCTGCGCTCCCCACACACCCGACTACGAAGTCGGCTCTGCCCAAGCGAGGACGGGGCCAACCACAACTCCCGTTGACATGAACTTGCGGTAGTAGTTCAAGAAGCCCAAGATTGCCCTCAGCGTACTCCTATCCTTGGGTGCTGGAACCCTATCTAGCACCTCCACTTTTGCTTGTTGAATTCCTAGCTTGCCTCCATGCATCTTGAATCCCAGGTAATTCACCGACTTGTCCCCGAATCGGCACTTTTTGGGGTGGCAAGTCAGCCCGGCCTTCCTTGTGGCGTCTAGCGTGGCCGCTACATCCTTCACGTGCTACTCGTCGTTGGGGCTGAAGACGATGACATCATCGATATTGCAGGCTGCTGGCGGCACGTCCCTGAGCACCGCATTCATGGTCCGCTGAAATAATGCCAGTGCATTCTTCATCCCAAACGGCATGCCAGTTCATTCATACTGCCCATCTGGTCCGTGAAAGGCTGTTTTTCGGCGGTCTTCGACCTTGATGGGTATGTGGTTGAACCCTTGTCTGAGATCGAGAGTAGAGAACATCGCTGCTCCCAGCAGCTTGTCAAATATTTCCTCTGCAGACTGCATTGGGTACCGATCTGCTACTGTAACATTGTTTAAGCCTTGATAATCCCCGCACATCCTCCTAGCCGACACTTCCCCCGCCAGACCCTTTCTTGTTGCTACTGCCGTGGCTGCCGCGCATCCACTTTCTGATCTTTGTATGAGCCCCGCCTCCATCAGTTACATGCATTTTTCCGTGCAAATGTCAGTGTCTCCTGGGCTCATGCGTTGCTTCCGCTAGTACACTGTCACCTCGCTGGTCAGCTTGATATGCATTTCCTATGTGATGCACCGCCCAAACTCTTTTAACATGTAGGCAAACATGCTCATGTGTCCCCTCTGGACCTCTTGCATTATGATGGATGCTTCTGCCCCCATTCCTTCGCCCACTGGCCAATCTTCTTCTAGGCCTCGCTCTCTCCTCTTGATGTCGCTCACTGAGCTCTATTCCCATGTCTATGTCCTTGACCTTGACCTTGAGGTGCATGTGGATCGTCTCTAAGATCCAGATAATCACATTTAGATCCATCGCCCTTCCTAGTGCCGCCCTTCTTTGCCTTTCAGTCACTTGCGGGTGCACCGTGGCATCCCATCTATGGCCCATTGCAGCCTCTCTCTCCCTGGCTGTCGGCTCCTCCCATCTCTTGCTTCTTCATAGATAATGCCAGGGCCCGGCTGGTCTCCTTCCATCACGAATCCTCTTGCTCCTTCATACGACACTAGGGTCGGCAGGGCTTGCCTTGGCTTCCCTGGCTCGTTGCATTGATACTGGCTGGGGTGGTCCTTGCATGTCACTTGCGCAGGCGGGCGGTTCGGTCCCAGTATGTCGCTCACTAGTTTCCATTCTAGTCGTTGCATCTGCGTCAGGGAGTGCTTGATGCATGTTGGCGATATGCCATTCTGCCAGTACCTCCTCACTAAGTGTGTCCGTGATCCCAGCTGTGCCCCGTCTGCAGCCTGTCCTTTGCCCAGCGTCCTTGTTATCTCTGCATACGTCTCCTTCACCGGCTGTCTCCTTTCATCCGCCATATCGACATTCTCTAGAATGTATGGCAGCTCTCCTAGCTTCCACTGAATCATTTCCAGTATCCTCGTCGAGTCCCTGAAGGATGCTCTTCTTGGATCCGCCATTCCTCCTCCTTCTCCCGCTCTGGAGTAGCCTTCGCACTGCGAAGATAACTAGTACAACGGGAGCTAGGCTATGGGCTAGGCACGGGGCAAGGGTGATCTCTGCGTTCGTTCACTTAGTCGTTTGCTTGTGCTTGCACTACTTGCTGGTTCACGGGGGAATTTGGCAAGAGTACCACTAGCAAAAGTTCACAAGAATGATCCAATCAAGTTGGCAAGACAAGACTACATCAGAGCTAGCATGCAAGCTGGTCGACTGCCAGCGCAGCACGGTCGACCGCTCTCCAGCACGACTTGGTCGACCGCGCTCCAGCAGTGCAAAGTCGACGGCGTGCCAACGTTGCAGGTCGACGGCGTGCCAGTGTTGCTCCTGCAGAACAGCAACGCACCTACTTCGCAGGTGCTCGCATATGACTGGCGTGCAGTGCCTCGTCACCTGCACAACGCACACACCAAGTCGTCCTCAGCAACACACGTAGGTGAGGGCAGTGAGCTTGGAGATGTCGGAATGGAGAGACCCCGTGAGCCCCAGATTCGACATATCGCTGACAATCACACAACACGGGTGGGGAAGAGAGGGAGTAGGAAGGGGTAGGTAGGCATGACGGAGCAGATGGGCAAGTAGAGTATGGGAACCATGCAGACACATGCCGCACACCCACATGGCCCACACCCACATGCCCCACACTCACACGCCCCACACTCACATGCCTCACCCACACCCACATGCCCCACACCCACATGCCCCACACCCACATGCCCCACACCCACATGCCCCGCACTCACATGTCCCACACTCACATCTTGCACTCACACACCCCACACTCACACACCGCCCATTCACACGCCCTGCACTCACATGCTCACGACGTTGCCGGTGGTGTCGCGGAGCACCTTGGACCACGTGGGCACGGACGGCGTCATGCCCTTGAGAGCGCACGGCACAGTGGCCGCCCAGTTGTTGAACGTCACACCCAGCGACGACTTGAGCGCCAGCATAGCTGGTGGATTGAGACGGGTGGGTAGACAGGGGGTAGTTGGTTGGCCGAGTAGGCGCCGATAAGGTGGGCTCGCATGATGCGAGAGTTGGTGCAGAGAATTTGCAGAGCTCGTTGCAATCCCATGTCAGTCACCGACGCAATCCCAGGGGACAACTACAGTGTGAGGCACTGACGCACCAGGAGGGCCAGGATCGTGCACTGCCCCCTGCCCACTGCTGCCCCCTGCCCACTGCTGCCCCCTGCCCACTGCTGCCCACATTAGCATGACCAAGAGGTGAGTCAACTCCAGCTCGTTTCAAGATGAGTCAACCTCCAGTCGTGTGGAGTGAAATCTCGACTCATTGCAATTAAAGCACCAGCACGAATGGGTCAGCAAGCCCTTGGCTGTACACTACCTGCTGCCCACTGCCGACTGCCAAATGCCCACCTGTGGTTTCTTTCATGCCCACTGCCGTGCTGCCCACACAAGTCAAGGGCAGCAGGGACACTGCCAGCGCGTTGACAGTGCCGGCAGCCACGGCAGCAGACACGTTCGCCGTGCACACTCCTCCCGCCCCCTAGCACAAGGGCCCGACGCTGTTGGTGGTGCCGCAGAAGGTACAGCTCGCCGCGGTCTTCTGAGTGGTTCCGGCGCCGGAGTTGGGGCACTTGGAGGGCGTGAGCAGGCAGTTGTTGACGCCGCCACAGAAGGTGTAGGTGACTTCTGGGACGTCCGTGAGGAAGTTGTAACCCACGTCCAATGTGCGCAGCTGAATGGCCAGCGCCGGCACCGACCCCACCAGGTAGTTTCCCACCATGCCACTGGTGGGCCACGAGGGGGAGCAGGGCGGGCAGGGCATGGTCAATAGCGGTGTGGGCAGGAGATGGAAGCGGCATGCAAGTTGGAAAGCAAAACAGAGTAGAGAAGAGCACCACACGGAGCAGAGAAAAGTGTTAAAAATGCGTTGTCAACACATTTGTGTACTCTATTTTATATCGTGTAGGTTATTTGTAGGTTGGGTGTAGATTTGTTATCCCAACCTTATCTGGTTGGGATTCCCTAGCAGTCCAACAAATCGGCCAACTCATCATTGCAGATTTGCTTGGATTTCCATCCCATCCTTTCCCTGGCTTTGCTCAACCCAACCTTGCTTGTACTTAGGGCTTAGTGCCTTCTTTCTTAATCAATCAGTTCAAGCTCCAATTCTATCAAAGAGCACGTCCATCAGAGGACTTATAGCAGAGTGAGCTTTGGGAGGCCCACAAGGAAGGAGGGGACCTCCCCGTACAAGTAGTTGTAGTGCAGGCGGCTGTGATAGCAGCACAGGCGGCTGTGATAGCAGCACAGGCAGCAAGGGCAGCGATGAGATGGGAGCGAGAGGAGGCGGCATGTGGAAGGGGCAAGTATTGTGCAGGGATGACATTGAGGAGCTTGAGCAGGCACAACAGAGTGGGCGGTGGGAACATTGAGAGAGACACAGGCGTAGGAGCAACGCTGAGGTGACACCCGACAATACCACCATAATCTCATGCTCTCACGCTCACCTATACTCCTCCCTTGTCGGCAACCCACTCGCACTCACATGTCGGCCAGCAGTGGTAGGAAGCGAAGGTTAGTGGTGAAGGAATCGAGGCGGTAGTTGAGGAGATTGGCTTGCAAGTCGCTGGTAGGGGCGGGCAGAGGGTGAAGACGGTGGCCGTCATGTCATTGTGCTTGAGACTACACTGTACTACATGCATCATGGCTTCACTATTTAGTTTGTCAAAGTTACGGGACTCTACTGCATGCATGTGGACGACTAAGAGGCAAGGGTTCCTATAGGCAACTAGGAAGCATTGCGGATCATCACAGATGAAAACTGCCAACCAGGAAGGGCGCAACTCACAGGTAGGTAAGAGCCGTGAGAGTGGAGATGTCGGCATGGAGTGAGCCCTTGAGTTGTGCGTTCGGGAGAGATCTGATGCATCATGGGACAGCGTTTGTCGGGAAGCAGAACTTGGTGAGAAGATGTATGGCAGGGGGGGCATTGAAGTGGCAAAGCGGTCAAATGATGCATGCATTCGTTTTGCTTGCAGCAGCAGGATGATAACGAATCAAACCGGCCGGCACCTTGCCAGCATGCACTCACATGGTCGCCACCTTGCCAGTATCCGTGCAATAGACGCCCATCCACTCGCCCGGATAGGCCACCGAGTTGTTTGCTAAGCGGCACGGTGCTGCGGCGGTCCACGTGGTGTAGGTCGCACCCAACACGCTCTTGATGTTCAGCATTGCGGCAGCTGCATAAAGAGGGCACGGTTGCAAGCCAGAGTGGTGTGGCAGAAATTTACGTCACAATAGAGTAGTAATACAAAAAGGTACATGCGTGAGGAGAGAAAGCACCCACCGTCCGCTGCATTCATCGCAATGATACCCGGGATTGCAACACAATTAAACGCCACGTCATCGCCTGCGGAATGTTTGAGAGAGCTGGTGATCTTTGCATCTGTATCCGCCACGCACACGGCCGCCAGCCCACAGCCCGAGCCATCCGTGCTGGAGCAGATGCTGCTGCAGCTGGTGCTTCTTTGCGAGGGGCCGCCGCAGTTGCCTACGCTGGCAAAGCAGTTGGAGGAGGCGCCGCAGTTGGCCCAGGAGGTGCTGGAGGGCATGGTGCCCGTGAAGTAGTTGCGCCCCACTTCCAGCGACTTTATCCTGCTCACCGCGGCAGGCAGCGTGCCGTATAGACAGTTCTCGTACAGGTTCCTGTAGGGGGAGGCACCATACACGTTTGTGGCACAGAAAGGTGTCAGAAATGGCCGCCCCCAGCAAAGACAGAGGGGGGAGAGTGAGAGTGCGAGAGGGAGGAGAGAAAGATGGGAAGATTTTGAGGAGTGGGAGCGTGAAATCTGAACAAAGCAGAGGAAAGGGAAAACGAGAGAGCGAGTGTGAGAGGGAGGAAATGGGGCAGCGTATATCACCATGAACTGTATGCCTCTGGTACGTCCTGGCAACCAGTGGACCCAGCAGGGTACGGTAATATAGGAGAGGGGAAGGTAGCCAAGTGAGAGTAAGGGAGGTGGGAGGGGATGTGAGAGAGACATGTGACATCGACGCTAGTGGTTCGTCAGCTGCTGCACTCACAGCTCTGTCACACTGAGCGCACTCACGAGCACGCTTGGGAATGTCCCGGTGAACCAGTTGTACTGCAGGGAGCTGCCACACGTGCACGGGACAACAAGGAGAAAGGAAAGTGCATTTGGGTGCATCAGCATAAGCTATTTGAATTGAGCAAGAGGGTTGACAGCGAGAGGATGTAAGTCAGCGTGCTGGCACCACCAACAACGACATGCATGTGAGCAGCAGAAGCTCTTTAATTTGAGCCGGAGGGTTGACAGTGAGAGAAGCGGAAGTTTTTTCTCGCATGGCACTCCGGACTCCAGTTAGGCCATGCTGCAAGCTGCAGGTGAGACTCATAGGGAATTCAAGGTGGTGAGACTCACAGGGACTTCAAGGTGGTTAGCGAGCTGAAGACGCTGAGGTACGTGCCAAGGTCGCCATCCAGAATCTGGTTCATCAGCACTCTGCACACACGTGGAACCAACACATGATATTGATGCGGCTCAGATTGGGCCTCCACACAAGTGGTGGGCAGCAGAGACACATATTTAATTCGGATGCTGAGGGCCACGTTGTGTGCCTACCCACATCCCCGTTAAAGTTGTGAGCTTGCTGATGTCGGCGGGGAAGCTCTTACGAGTGATGCCGTTGTCCTTGAGGTATCTGCCACATGGGACGAGCAGGTCGGTGCGAATGAGCTCATGGCAGGATGCTCGTGCTGGAGAAACCGCCTGGAAAGTCGCACTGCGGCACATGAAAATAAAGGACTTGGTGTGTTGAATTGGTGCTTATATCTGAATGAAATTGCCGTTGCTGTTGCAGGACAGCGTGTCCCACACGCTAGGAGCGGTGGCTAAGCCAGCGAGCTGGCAGGCGTTAGTGGTGGCCCAGGTGGTGAAGGTGAGCGCCAGGGCTAACTTGACACTCAGCATGGCCGCCGCTGATGGGCGCACAGCAGGCATGGCGGGATGGGGGCAGGGGAAGAAGGAAAGGAGAGTGTGAAACAGACCCCGCCTTGCTTGGAAAGCAGAGGAAGGTGAGAGATTACGGTGGAGTAGCATGTGGCGGTGCTGGTAATCCAAGGCACATGTAACACAGGAAAAGGGTTGGAGAGTATGAAACAGCCCATCTTTCCTGCCGAGCAGAGCAGAGCAAGGAGCAGAGCAAGGCTGCCACTGGTTAGCCGCCACGCGGGACACATAGTGACTGACAGTGAACCCAGCCTCGAGGCTGGAAGGAAGCACTCACCTTCCGCTGCTTTCATGGCCACTGTCGTGCCGCCCACGCAAGTCAAGGGCAGCAGGGGATGCGCCAGCGCGTTGACAGTGCCGGCAGCCACGGCAGCGGATGCATTCGCCGTGCACACTCCCCCCCCCCCGTCAAAGGGCACAAGGGCCAGACGCCGTTGGTGGTGCCGCAGATGGCACAGTCCGCCGCGGGCCTCTGAGTGGTTCCGGCGCCGGAGTTGGGGCACTTGGAGGGCGTGAGCATGCAGTTGCTGACGCCGCCACAGAAGGTGTAGGTGACTGCTGGGACGTCCGTGAGGAAGTTGTAACCCACGTCCAATGTGCGCAGCTGAGTGGCCAGCGCCGGCACCGACCCCACCAGGTAGTTGACCACCATGCCACTGGTGGGCCATGGGGGGGAGCAGGGCGGGAGGGGCACGGTCAGCAGCAGCACACAGCGTGGGCACTAAGCTACCGTTGACACGTATCCATCGTTTTGGGTGCTAGCGTCTAAGCGTTGGATGCTAATTTCCAGAACCAGGAAATGCTGGTTAGATGCTTTGTCGCACAGGCAAAAACGAAGGGCAGGGGAAACTCCTGAGGGAAGGGGGGTGCGGGCAAAGGGGGGCATTAAACACAAAGAATCCAAAATGTCAACATAGAAGCAATCATAAGATTACGTAATCCAAACACTCTCCGATCCAATGTACTCGTACTCAACCTCCAACACAGCATCCTCTGCCTCCTCTCCCTCCTCTTCCTCCTCTTCCTCCTCTTCCTCCTCTTCCTCCTCTTCCTCCTCTTCCTCCTCTTCTTCTTCTTCCTCCTCTTCCTCCTCTTCCTCCTCTTCCTACTCTTCCTCCTCTTCCTCCTCTTCCTCCTCTTCCTCCTCTTCCTCCTCTTCCTCCTCTTCCTCCTCTTCCTTCTCTTCCTCCTCTTCCTCCTCTTCCTACTCCCACCCTTGTACCCCTTCGAGGCTGGGGGTTCAGGGATGTTCCCACGAACCCCATCTCCGCCCCCTAGCCCCTGCATACTGGCCCAGTACTGGGTGCCTAGAGTAGGGTTGTTAGGTGCTCCACTGTTCGAGAAGATCTAGAAAAGAAAACGGGCACCTTCCGGGCTGACCCAAAAGTTACCTTTCCAGCGTCCAGCATCTAGAAAATAAAAAAGGCACTTTCCGGGCTGACGCAGCCTCTAGTGTCATGTCAAGCGTGCACACACTCCCATCAAGACGCTTGAAGCTAGGCCACTACAGCCTCAACAGGCGTATAAGGCCGGATGGAGAGTGAGGAAGGAGAAGGCGGAAGCATATAAGGTAGAAGGAGCACAGAGTAGAGCAACACATGTAGCGTTATAGAAAGCCTTCCCAGATGACTTACAGCAGAGTGAGCTGTGGGAGGCCCACAAGGAAGGAGGGGACCTCCCCGTAGAAGTAGTTGTAGTGCAGGCGGCTGTGACAGCAGCACAGGCAACGAGGGCAGCGATGAGATGAGTGCATGACGTGGTGGCATGTGCAAGGGGCAAGGACGTGCAGACATGACCTTTGAGGCGCCCCCGCAAATATAGAAGCTTGAGCGGGCTTGAATAGAGACGGCTGCCGGAAGATGGGGAGTGGAAGAAAAGCTACAGGACGCCACGACCACGGTGTCACGCTCACCCCTTGCCCCTCTTGCACTCACATGTCGGCCAGCAGTGGCAGGGCTCGCATGTTGGTGAAGAAGGAGTCAAGGCGGTAGTTGAAGAGATTGTTGGGCAGGTTGCTGGTAGGGGCGGGCAGAGGGTGAAACAGTCGGTTTTCAGGTCATTGTGCGTGAACCTCAACCACATGCATCATGGCCTCACTGGGTAAGCAGAAGCCCATGGGCAAGCAGAAGCATTTGGGTTGGGATCATAAAGCAAATGAAACGGCCAAGGAGACGCAACTCACAGGAAGGTAAGAGCCGTGAGAGTGGAGATGTCAGCATGGAATGAGCCCTTGAGCTGTGTGCCAGGGAAGGACCTGATGCGTTTGTGGAAGAGTGTTTTGGAGAACACACGCAACGCCGGGCGGGCAGACGAATTGGTCGGAAGATGTATGACAGGTCGAACATTGAAGAGGTAGAGGTGAAAGAGGATGCATGTGTGCTGCTTGAAGCGGGATGATGCTAACGAAACACGCTGACCGACACCTTGCTTGCAAGCATGCACTCACATGGCCAAAACTTTCCTGGCAGCCGTGCAGAAGACGCCCGTCCACTCGCCCGCAAAGGCCACGGTCGAGTTTTCCAGGCGGCACGGTGATGTGGTGCTCCACGTGGTGTAGGTCGTACCCAGCACGCCCTTGATGTTCAGCATTGCAGCAGCTGCATGGGGTGGGGTGGCGAACGGGAGTGCACGCGGGTGTGGGGTGGCAGACAACCGGAACAAGGTAGAGCAATGAAAGGCAGCTACTAAAGAGCCAACGTTAAGGAGGGGCACGAGGATACAAAGCACTCACCATCCGCACTGTTAATAGTCACCAATGCCGGCCCGCCCACGCAGGTCAAGGGCAGCAGGGGCAGTGCCAGGGCATTGACAGTGCCGGCTGCAACGGCAGCAGCTGCGTTCGCCGTGCACACTCCACCCGCCCCCCAACAGAAGGGGCTGATGCCGTTGCTGGTGCCGCAGAAGGCACAGCTCGCCGCGGGCTTCTGACTGGTTCCGGCGCCAGAGTTGGGGCACTTGGAGGGCGTGAGCAGGCAGTTGCTGACGCCGCCACAGAAGGTGTAGGTGACTGCTGGGACGTCCGTGAGGAAGTTGTAACCCACGTCCAATGTGCGCAGCTGAGTGGCCAGCGCCGGCACCGACCCCACCAGGTAGTTGACCACCATGCCACAGGTGGTCCACGGGGGGGAGTAGGGCGGGCGGGGCATGGTCAATAGTGGCGTGTGTTGGAAATAGGCTGCACTTTGTTAGCCTTATTTATGGTTTACAACTTATTAGTAGGTCCAGTTTGGTTGGGTTGGGTGTAGACTTTTAATCCCCAACCTATCCAACCCTATCCAAAACCTATCCATCCAAAATCTCCTTGATAGATCCTCCTTGACAGTGTGGGCAGGAGATGGAAGCGGCATACAAGGTGGAAAGCGGCGCGCACGGTCATTAGAGGCAGAGCAGGGTGGGCACGGTCATTAGCACGGCATGGGCAGATCAGATGGAAGTGCGAGAAAGGAGGATGCGGGGGCATGGAAGATGAAAGCAGCACAAAGAGTTATAGAAGGCCTTCCCAGAGGACTTGCAGCAGAGCGAGCTTTGGGCGGCCCACAAGGAAGGAGGGGACCTCCCCATAGAATTAGTTGTAGTGCAGGCGGCTGTGATAGCAGCACAGGCAACGAGGGCAACGATGAGATGAGTGCATGATGTGGTGGCATGTGCAAGGGCAAGATGTGCAGACATGACCTTTGAGGCGCCCCCGCAAATAGAGAAGATCGCGAGTGAAGAGAGAGGGAGATCGCGAGTGGGAGCAAAGCTACAGGACGCCACGACCATGGTGTCACGCTCACCCCTTGCCCCTCTTGCACTCACATGTCGGCCAGCAGTGGCAGGGCTCGCATGTTGGTGAAGAAGGAGTCAAGGCGGTAGTTGAAGAGATTGTTTGGCAGGTTGCTGGTCCGACTACCTCCGTGCCTCCCGTCCTGTCGCCTCCCGTCCTGTCGTCTCCCGTGTTTTGTCCGCGTTGGTCACTCACCCGACTGCACCTCTGTCGTCTGTCTCAGCACTTGTTACCACTGTCTCTGGCTTTGCCTCTTCCCACCGCCTTGACTACGCCGCTCACTTGGTGAGTGGCCCTGCACGTTCTCCGTCCTCTGGGGGTGCTCCTGTCTTTCCCCTGGAGGTCCTAGAGGACAGGCAGTTCGAGCTTGGTTTCCTTGCGGCCGCTGTTCCTCATCTCTGCGCCATGCTGCTTGCCCCTGAGGGGGATCCAGACGCCCTTGACATCCCGATCCCTCGCACTCACGCCGAGGCGGTCTCGGGACCCTGGGCTTCGTACTGGATAGCAGCTGAGGAGGCAGAGATGGCATCTTATAGGTCCACAGGCACTTACGTCGACGCAGTCCCACCACCTGGGACGAATGTCATCAGTGGCCGATG
The DNA here is from genome assembly GCA_947471745.1 of Closterium sp. Naga37s-1. Lineage (NCBI taxonomy): Eukaryota > Viridiplantae > Streptophyta > Zygnematophyceae > Desmidiales > Closteriaceae > Closterium > Closterium sp. Naga37s-1. Next base: position 15,072 of record CANJKZ010000171.1, on the reverse strand, counting down.
GCTCTACAAGGTGAAGCGGCCGCCTGGATCACCACCTGTGTTCAAGGCGCGCTATGTTGCGAGAGGCTTCAGTCAGCGAGAGGGGGTGGACTTCTTCCAGACCTTCGCTCCCACCCCGAAGATGAGTACTCTTCGGGTGTTGCTGCATATTGCAGCCCAGCGCGACTACGAGTTGCACTCCTTGGACTTTTCCACCGCGTTCCTTCAGGGGAGCCTGCACGAGCAGATCTGGCTGCGTCGCCCGCCTGGCTTCACTGGCTCTTTCCCACCTGGGACCCAGTGGCAGCTGCGTCGACCAGTCTACGGCCTGCGTCAGGCCTCACGTGAGTGGCACGACACACTTCGCTCGACCCTTGCAGCTCTTGACTTCTTTCCGTCGTCTGCTGACCCGTCACTGTTCGTTCGCCGTGGCTCGACCCCGTTCTTTGTCCTGGTCTACGTCGACGACCTAGTGTTCGCCACTCCCGACCGACGCGCGCTGGCCTCCGTGAAGGAGGAACTACAGAGGAGACACACTTGCACTGACCTTGGTGAGCTGCAGCACTACCTTGGCCTGCAGATCACCAGGGACAGGGCAGCTCGCACCATTACGCTGACTCAGTCGCATATGGTCGAGCAGATCCTCACGCGGTTTCGCTTCCCGTTCTCCAAGGTACAGCTCACCCCTCTTGGTGTGGATCATGGGCTCACGGCTCCACCTTCGGACGAGTCATTTGAGTCCAGTGGTCCATATCCTGAGCTGGTGGGTTGTCTCATGTACCTGATGACCTGTACTCGCCCAGACCTAGCTTACCCTCTTAGCGTCCTTGCGTGCTTTGTTGCGCCTGGGAGACACCGACCTTCCCACTGGTACGCTGCTAAGAGGGTGGCGAAGTATGTGGCGAGTACATCAGGCATGGGACTTGTCCTTGGAGGGAAGCAGCCAGTTACACTCACAGGTTACTCGGACTCGTCGTGGGCCGACGACGTGGAGACGCGTCGGTCTACACAAGGGTACTCCTTTAGCCTCGGGGCAGGTGTTGTTTCGTGGCGGTCGACTCGGGCGTCGTCCGTCGCCGGTTCCAGCTGTGAGGCAGAGGTGTACGCTGCGGCCATGGCCGCTCAGGAGCTTCGCTGGCTGTCTTTCCTTCTCACCGACCTTGGTGAGCGGCCTCGCTCTCCCCCAGTCTTGTTCGCCGACAACAGGTCTGCTGTCCTGTTGTGTGAGGAGCCCCGACTGGTTGGGAAGGCGAAGCACATCCAGCTTCGTTACTTCCTTCTGCGTGAGTTGCAGCAGCGTGGACAGGCACTCGTTCGACGTGTGGTCTCTGAGGCCAACACGGCAGATATCTTCACCAAGGCGTTGCCGCCTTGTGACCACCAGCGTTTCTGCACCCAGCTTGGCCTTGTGCCTACCCGTCCTCACTTGCTTGCTTAGAGATGCTTTGTCCTGCATGTCTTGTACTCTTGCATCTCTTTATATTTGCTATATACCTGCATGTGGACTGGCCTTGTGGCCCCTTGCTTGCTCTCGGAGTGTGTGGTGACTTTGAGCTCCACCCTGAGATTTGTCTTGTTCTTGTAGACTGGTCTTGTGACCGTTGCTTGCTCTTGTTGTTTCTACAGGACTTCCGTCACCTAGACTATGGGGGTGTGTCAACATATATTTCATATGTGTTGTTTAGGTTAGTCTAGGTGTTACATTTCTACTTACTTGCATGATTAGAGTTTGCTATATCTAGGGTTGTACTTCACATTTTCTATCAATTCATTCTTATCGTAACACCACCCACACATGCTGTTGCCCCCATTGCCCCACCCAACACACCCATGCGAGTGGCAGGCAGGCACGGAACGCAGCGATGCCAGCGTTGCCATTGTCGAGCACGTAGGGCGTGGTGAGCCAGCTCTCCGCGCGCTCCACCATGCCGCCCAGCTGCGGGCCGAAGGAGGGGTTGGTGCGCATGTCCTTGCAGGGCGTGGTGGCGAGCAGCGCGGTGTCACTGAACCAGTAGCGCATGGGCATGTACCACTCCGCTGGGGGGCGCGGGCGCTCCATGAAGTCCACCACTCCGCACCGCATCTGCCGCTCGTACTCCGCCCTGCAGCACCACACCGCACACAAGGGCGGCATGCAAGGGCGGCAATCAAGGGCGGCACACAAGACGGCACACAAGACAGCACACAAGACAGCACACAAGACAGCACATAAGGACAGCACACAAGGACAGCAGCACGTGCAGATGACATGGATGCTTGGCTTTGATAGGGTTCAAGCTCACACTGACCAGCAGAATGGGTTTAAGGTGTGCGTGTGTTGGGAGGAAAATGGGTGAATGTATGACGAGAGGGGGATACAGAGAGATGTGCGAATCTCAAAGAAGCGAGGCTGAAAAATGGAGGAGGGAGCAGGGTAGCACAAACCTGTCGGTGTGGTTGAGGAGGAGGAGGTAGATGACAGCATGCACCCATGGCCGCGCGGCGACAGTGGCGTGTGTGAACTGCACGTACCGCTGCTGGCTCATGCACTCCCCCACGCCCCGCGGGTTATCCCGCACTCCCCCTAACACTGTCACCAGCCCTGCCAGCGCCTGATGCGTGCACGCGGGAGAGATGGGTGAAGATGGGTGCGTAGGGTTGGGGGGAATAGGTGGGAGGAAAACTGTGGGGGAAGATAAGTGGGGAGGGGAGAAAATGACCTGGGGGTGATAATAGAAAGAAAAAAGGAGAGGGGGGGAGGGGGAGGAGACGGGTGGGGGAGATAGGTGGGGGGAAGATGGGTGAAGGGAGACGGGTGGGGGAGATAGGTGGGGGGAAGATGGGTGAAGTGAGACGGGTGGGTTGGGGGTGATAGGTGGGGGGAAGAGGGTGAAGTGAGACGGGTGGGGAAGATAGGTGGGGGAAAGATGGGTGAAGGGAGATTGGTGGGGAAAGAGCTGAGGGGAGACGGGTGGGGGAGGAAAGTGAGGGGAAGACGGGCGTGGCGCTTCACTAGTGGCGGCACTACTGGCTCGCGCTTCCAGTGCCATCCGTGCATGAGGTGAGGGGTTGGTTGGAGCGTGCAGCGATGGGCAACATGGGTATATGTACGTTACGTGGTGCTGTGAATGCATGTGCAGTGAAGTGAATGCATCTCCTGCAAATGCATGTGGTACAGCTGTTGCTGCAGGCTGCAACTACTGACGACAAAATGATGCGTGCAATGCATGAAGCTATGCCCCACGAGTCATCCACGCACGTGCCACGTGTGACACACCATGGGCGTCATCCCGCTGCAAAATCACCCCTTTTCACGACTTCAAGCTCCTCGCACCGCCGCCCCACAAAGCACCCTAATTCTGGGAGCCCTTGCCGGTACATGCCAAGTAAAAACCCGTGGGCTGTGATATGTTGCTGCCGCGTGGTCGGCTGTTGTGCTGTCACACCGATTCACGGCATTTCTTCTACTAACCAGCAACTGCGTCCGCTCTACGTGCACGCTGTCGCCATCCGGAACGCGCAACCTGAATGCGAAATCTAATCCATACGGTTCTTATTAAAGCTACAGAACTCGTATCGCCTACAAGGAGATAATCGTTTTTGAACCATCTGCAGAACTCTGAGATGTGGAAATCTACAAATTCTGAGTATCGCGAAAATTATCCAGAGTTGACATCCCATATTTGGTAACTCTGGCGAGAGTATTCCATTCCGCGACCTACGTCAAGCTTTTTCGACGCCCCCCTGTTTCCCGGACCAATCCCTTCTCCTGCCCCAACCAACCTTCCTACCTTTGAAAGCTGTGGACCTCGGATTAACACGACAATTTTGATTCCTAACCTGCACGTTGTGGCGTCGCCTGACTCTCTGCTGATGATACTAGCGCACGTGTCGGCGCGTCTACCTCCATGTGTCGGCGCGTCTACCTGCACGTGTCGGCGCGTCTTACGTGTCGGCGCGTCTACCTGCACGTGTCGGCGCGTCTACCTGCACGTGTCGGCGCGTCTACCTGCACGTGTCGGCGCGTCTACCTGCTCGTGTCGGCGCGTGGTACCCGCGCGTGTCGGCGCGTCCACCTGCACGTGTCGGCGCGTCCACCTGCACGTGTCGGCGCGTCTACCTGCACGTGGTCGGCGGTGAGCATGAACTGCTGCTGCAGCGAGCGCGCGCGACCGGCGCACCAGGTGTCGAGCTCCGCCTTGCGATTGTCGTCGAAGCCCTTCTGCACCTCCACGCCACCAGCCCCGCCAGCACGCCCGCAAGCCCCATCCACACCGCCACCGCCGCTAACTCTCGAGAAACTCTCATTGTCGCACCCGGCAGCAGAGGCAGTATCTTAGGTTGGGGTTACTACTATTGCCTGCACCCCTACTACTACTACTAGCCACCGAAGACCACGGAGCCGTGCAATCGCTATCATTGATGGCTACCCGCGGCGAGTAAATGCGTGTTTTACATCTCGAAACGAAGCGCAATCTCAAACGACGTACTATGCAGTTGGAGCAGATTGAGGGTTTCATCATATCAGAGCCACTCTCAAGAAGGAAACATGCGTAGCCCATTGACAATTGCTGTCGTGGACGAATGCCACCCTGGACGGCCATAGGTCGCGTGAGGAAGGTAAAGGTAAAGGAGGGGGGAGAACCCCCTTTGGGTTACCCCCGGCCAGGGCTGTCGCTTGCAGGGCGTTTGCCCTGCTGGACCTTGAATTCCAGGGCTGGGTTGCCCTTAAAGCTGAAATTGATGGGTTGGAAATATTCTGGCCCTGATCCTTTACAGGGCTGATTTCGGGCTTAGGCCTGGTGTATAAAGGGTAGATTTTAGGCGAGCCTTGGAATAAAATCTTTGGAGCCCCCCATCCCCCCCCTTCCGCCCTCCCAACACTCCTCCACTCTCCTCTCCCCTTCGTTTCTAACCTGATTGCATCCAACCTGGCAAATTTCGAGTTGCGTGGTTGGGCCACAAATTCAACTCAACCTAGAACTTGTGCTTGAGCCAATCACAGCTCGCTCTCTGTGGAGTGGGTAGGTTAAGGTTGGGTAGAAAGGCACAAGAACTATCCTATGGAGTGGGTAGAAGTGCACAAGCTCATAAGTTCTGCAAAGGCTAGGAAGCCTGCAAAGCGTGCGTGACGCTAACTAATTCTCTTTATGTCGTCTTTGCTTGTTGCGGTTCATCTCAGACGTAGTTGTTAGCTTGGTAGTTGAAATGAGGCTCCAGAATTTTCCGCGCCAAACCTGATTCAAGGGAGGAATTTTTTCCAGCCCTGAAGCCTAAAGGGCCGAGATCCCCCCCAACTCTGCTAAATACAGGGTCATACATGCCGGGCCCCCTGATTTGTCCGGGGGGGCCAAAACGAAACGACAGGCCTGCCCCCGGCTGTCGATCGTAATCCGCCTACCCACTTGTTTACACGCCTCGCTGGGTATCGAGGTAAGGAATATCCACTCCCAGATGAGCAGTGCGAAAACCCCTTATGGGGGGCTGGCGGAACTCGCCGGCACTGGGGTTTGATCCCGCAACCTCATCCTTCGGAAGTCCCATTCTACTTGACTGGGCCACTTCAGGATAGGTCGCGTGAGGAAGGGTGTGCTGGTGTGATATCCAGTTCCCTGTCTAAGGGCGTATTCCTGGCTTCGGGTCATCCAGTCTTCGGGTCATCCCGAATTAAATTCTCGAACCACGGGTTTTCCGACTCGAGCTTCGGGTCTTCCGCCTCGGGAGTTTGCGAGCTTCAGCGAACATGGTAAACGAAATCTATTTTACCCCTGCAAAATTGTCGTGAGCCTGCAGTGCGACGATGCGACAAATTTCCATTGAACTGAACAGGCAGCAACAGGGCTCTCTTTTCGTTTTAGGGCACTCTTCCAAAAAAGGGTTCCCGCCGCCCGCCACCCGGCCAAGGCCGGGTGGCGTGCGGCAAAATCAGGGTAGTGGCAGGGTGTTTTCTGCCACACCTAATTTGTGGCAGGGTGATATTTCCGAGGACCCTGTTTTGCCACAAGTGTTGTGACTGGCACGGCACGCTCTACAGCTGTCTCTACGAGTCTCAGCACTTAGACATTTCTTGTTACAACACAGATGGAGTTCGCCAAACAGCCCAATAGGATCAGCACCGCTCTACAGATGTCTCTGCGAGCCTCAGTACTTAGATTGTTTTTCACAACACAGTTGGTGTTCGGCGGAATGGCCCAATAGGAACATGGGACATTCGTTTTTTTTTGGCTAAGGAAAACTATCAGTGGCTAAGTAAAAATCATAGAAACACGTACACAGAGTGGCCGGGTGCTTCGCTAAGGAACTTTTCACGTGCAGAGTTATAACTATGGCAAGCCTGCTTTAGCCGTCTAAAATAAAAAGGCACTCGGATTGTGGCCGGGTGACGTCCTTGGGGGACCCAGTCCTGGCAGGGTAGCGCCGAGAAACCACCCTGTTAGGCAGGACAAACAGGGTAAAACACCCTGCAAAGGAGAGCCCTGGGCAGCAATCAACCCATCGAAGGACAAGAGTGGGAATTCGGGCCAAACCGAAAAACCCGCGGAATCCCGCGGGTCAGTCAGAAAATCCATCCTGATCAGGCAAAAAAACCCGCGGAATCCCGCGAAGTCAATGTCGTATTCTTACGACCATATATATGTCAGCCGTCATAGTGGAAATTGAGGTACTTTTATCGAAATGCACTCGACGAGCGACGACCAATCGACGCGCAGATACGTGCGCTGTCGACAAAAATATGGTCGGGAAACGAACCAAACATCGTATAATTTTCTAAATCTCACCCACTTTGTCAATTTCATAACGTAGCATTCACTTTACATTGAAATTTTCTCGACGGAAAAGGGTATTTCACCTCCCTCTTTCCGTCGACGAGGCTTAACTTTCGACGGAGCTTCTATGTTTCCGTGGTTTTCCCGTCTTCGACGGAGCTGGAGTTGTCATTGAAAGGGTTCTCTCGTCCTCGACGAGACTTAAACATATTGCTACAAATTTTATCATCTTCGACGGAAAGTCGATTTTGTTCCTCGACAAGGGTGTTATGTTTCAACACGACCAGCATGACTTCATGATGCTGCTAAGAGTTCCGGTTCTCCGTGTTTGAACTCTGTCGAGAACAAAAACAAAAACCACCTATGTTTTAAGTGTTGTTAGGTTTTACGTCTGCTCGACAGGCCGGATTACATATTCGCGCACGATTTTCCACATGTTTTTTGAATAAGTACTGCAAAACTTCCAGTCGAGCAGATATTTCCCTGTCGAACGGGGAAACTCCATATGAAAATACCAATTTCTCTCGCGTAAAAGTTGTTGGGACCTAGAGGCTCTAAACACACCTTTAACTCACACTAGGTAGTCCCCACGGGGTCACCTCCAAGGGTCCTTGGGTGCCTGGCAAAACCAGCCCCTATCCAAGGGTCCGTGTTTGAAGAGGGAATTCCGTAAGTGCGAAAATTACCGTGCGTTCTACAGCGTTCCCAAACTCTGTTGCGCGGCGTTGACGACGAAATGGGCTCGTGTGCAGAAATAGCTCTTCACGTCAATACGATGATAGAGCACGTTAACTCGTCAGAGAAATTCAAAAATGACTTCCACTAGAAAGGTTGATTACATGCAAGCACAAGCAAGCATTTTATATTTCGTCTAACACACAAGCAAAGGAAAGCATAAAACAGTTGGAAGGCGAAGTCATTGATCTTGCCACGCTGTACTTGAAAACGGTTGCACAACTTCTTGGGTTGTTGCCTTTTTTATCCTCTTGTAACATGAGGCAATTCCTTGCTGACTCCTCCCATGAACATTTGTGGCTTCATGTGGTTCCCATGTGGCTTCCATAAGCCTCACACGAAGTTCATGCGAGTTTACAGCTGTAAAACGGATTTAACCGTTTGATCACGCGAGCAACCAAATTGCACCAGCGGCAAAATCATTCCGCAATGCGGCGTGACTTTCTCGAGAAATTTCGAGTTCGCCAAGTCAGAAAAGACGAGACTCGAGATTCAGTTTTTTCAACTGATATCTCGAGTCAATCCCGAGCACCCCTCGGGATCCTTCGGCACCCCCCGAAACACACGCGCACCCCTGAGGCGCGTAATCATGCACGACCGAAAATCTCGGTCGTGCTGTACAGTGCGATCGTGCGCTGTCCTGACTCACGCAGGGTGGCCGCGATCGCCTTGTCTGATTGCGATCATGCGACTTGCACACGCTCGCAACAGTTCCGAGGCACGCGCTCGGGCCCTGAGGCCCCACGCGCAAAATCAGGGTCCCACGCGCGGATCCTGATACACTCGTGATTCTCCCTTGACCAGTCAAAATATCGAGCCTCACAGAAACGCCCCACGATACACCACTCGCTCGAATGAGCCACGCATGAAACATTGCAAACAAACGGGACTTTCATGGGAAGCTCATTGCAGCCTCATTGGAGCTTCATGAGAGCTTTCATTTGAGCGCGTCATGGGAGCCTCATTAGAGCGCTTCATGAGAGCTTCATTTGAGCGCATCATGTGAGCCTCATTTGAGCGGTTTACGAGAACAGTGAAAACACAAATGAGAATGCACTAACACAAAATGCAATTACGAATGAAAACGAAACACACAAAATGCGCACACACAAAATGAAATGCACATCACAAAATTACCTTCGAACAAAAACACCCCAACTTCCTTTGACGTCGGCGAATAGGCGGTAGGTTGACGTGCAAAATATAAATTTGCACCCAACAAAAGTTACGGTTTACCCTAAACGTCGATCGATGAAAGAAATTCTCGACGGAAGAGGCCATTTCTAGTTTTCCGAGAGAGTTCCTTTCAGTCGTACATGTCGAGATCGTAGAGCGACGAAATAACCCCTTTTGTCAGTGCGGAAGAATTCAACTAACGAGAGCGCAATTGTCGAGCAATATATTTCACTCGACCAAACATCGCTTCGGTCGCCAGGCACTCTGTTTCGATTTTATATGTGGCATATTGACACAAATTCTCATAAATTATCAACAATACACGATTTTTACAGTACATTAATGCACGACGTGAACGTAGGCAATCGACGAAAGGTGTCGTACATCTGTCTTCAACGATGGTTCGTTCTACGTTGCACGTCTTTCAAGTCAACACATTGTTGACTTCGACAGTATACCATTTTACAGCGCATGCTAATTTTGCGGTCGTATAGTCGTCTTCGACTGAGCCCCCCTTCTACGCGGTACACCAATCCAGCCTTTAGCGTGGGGGATTTTTGTTGTAGGGCTGTATGTCGAAGAAAAAGGCCCCGCCCTCGCTTGGGCCTAGCCGATCTTGCTGTCGACGAGGAGAACTCGACGAAGTGGTCGTCGAGCGGGCTCCTGCTATTCAACGACGGTAGTTATTTAGCAGGCATTGCTCGACTGGATCCGGTCGACGACTTGATAAGCAATGGTCGACGAGGCCCGTCGAGGAACGCTGCTCGACAAGGCCCGCAAAAGAGCGCTGGTCGACGGGCTCTGTTCGACAAGATTGTCTCGACGAACGGTGTTCGACCGAGCAGCGTCGAGACAGTCGACGGAAGTCGCTCGACTGCGAAATCCGACGTTTGGGCGAATGTCATACATGTAGTTTTCGCAAAGTCGACCTGCATAATGGCATCACGTGCTCGACGGTGCACTGCTGGCAAAACAGTTGACATCGTTTTCACCTGGCACCTGCGCAATGTGCCTAGCAGTGCGACCGTCGACCTGCACATACTTGGTAGGTGCGAACATACGCACATGTCGACCTGCGTCTGCTGTGCTGGCATACCACCATGGTGCAACGCTGGCAGGGGCGCCCTATTGCAGCGTTGGCAAGCCGCTAATTTGCTGCGCTGGCAGAGGTCGCCCTGCAGACAGCTTGCCAGGTGTTGCAATGCCATTCTTGATATATCGATTTGCAAGCCTCATTGTACTCAATTGTTGTTCTCACATTTAGTTTTTGAAACTCTTGCCACTTTTCTCTGTGAACTCACACATGAGCATTTCACTCATCGTGCGCCAATTGAGATTTGGTGACTATCGTCAAATATGAGAATATATTGTAATAGAAAATATGAGATTACGTTGATAGGGCTTTGTCAAAAATAGGAAAGAATGAATGACTAGAATGACAGCAGTATAGGGTTTGTATGGCAAAACCTAATTGGGCTGTGCCCCATAAGTAGTGCCCCACTACAGCCTAGAGCACATAAATGCATAGTTCTGACACACCCCCATAGGCAAAGTGGGGAAGAAGCAAGAGAACGAAGCAAGGTCAAGCTCAGGGTGGGTCACAACGTCACCACGCAGTCCACATGCAGAGTTATATAAAGGAGAACAAGCAGTACAGTGATCACAACCTAGCAAGTGTAAGCATGCAGGTATATGTATATAGATCACAGTACAAGCAAAGTCAAGAAGTAAGCAAGTGAGGCCAAGTAGGCACAAGGCCTAGAACAGTACAAAAACGCTGATGATCACAAGGCTGAAGTGCCTTGGTGAAGATATCAGCAGTGTTGGCCTGAGAGGCCACGTAAACAAGACGAAGCTGACCACGCTGCTGCAACTCTTGAGCAAGGAAGTAGCGCAGAGCGATGTGCTTCGTTCTGTGCTCCAGTCTGTGCTCCTGACACAAGGCAATCATGGCCTTGTTGTCGACGTACAGAACTGGAGGAGAACGAGGCGGCTCTCCCAAGTCGGTCAGCAGGTAGGTGAGCCAGCGTAACTCCTGTGCAGCCATGGCCCCTGCGTAGATCTCAGCCTCACAATTGGAGCTGAGAACAGAAGACGAGCGGGTAGACCGCCAAGAAACAGAGCCGGACCCCAAGGCTGAAGGAGTAACCCTGTGACGACCACTGCGTAGCCAAGTCGTCAACCCAAGAAGCGTCTGCATGACCAGTGAGGACAACTCGAGCCCGTCCTCCAAGCACGAGCCCCATGCCCGATGTACTGCACAAGTAGCGCATCACCCTCTTAGCGGCCTCCCAGTGCTCTGGTCGGTGTCTCCCGGGCGCAACGTAGCGAGCCAGGATGCTAAGAGGGTAGGCAAGGTCAGGTCGAGTGCAGGTCATCAGGTACATGAGGCAGCCCACAAGCTCTGGATACGGGCCACTCGGCTCTACGGACTCATCCGAAGGCAGAGCTGAGAGCGAGTGACCGGTAGGCAGAGGAGTGGCCTGTGCTGAGGAGTACTCGAAGCCGAAGCGCTGAAGGACCTGCTGCACCATGTGTACTGAGTCAAGGTAATGGTGCGCCGTGCTCTGTCCCGGGTGATCTGCAAGCCAAGATAGCTGCGCAGCTCACCCAGGTCTGTGCACGTGTGTCTCTTCTGCAGCTCCGACTTCACGTGGGCCAGTCCAGAAGTGTCAGCAGTGGCAAAGACCAAGTCGTCGACGTACACGAGGATGTAGAACGGCGGCAGCGAAGTGTCGGTGCGTAGAAACAGCAACGGGTCAGCAGTCGAAGGAGCAAACCCAAGAGCCGCAGCGTCGTCCTCAGTGTGTCGTGCCACTCGCGAGGCGCCTGGCGGAGACCAAAGACTGGCCGCCGGAGGCTCCACTAGGTACCTGCAGGAAACGACCCAGTGAAGCCAGGTGGGCGGCGCAGCCAGATCTCCTCGTGCAGGCTACCCTATAGGAAAGCAGTGCTGAAGTCAAGAGAGTGGTCATCTTCGGGGTAGAGGAGAAGGTATGGAAGAAGTCAACTCCCTGTCGCTGACTGAAGCCTCGTGCAAACGTAACGCGCCTTGAAGACAGGCGGAGAACCCGGCGGCCGCTTCACCCTGAAAATCCACATGCCACTGACGATGTTCGCCCCAGGTGGGGGAACCTCGTCGATGTAGGTGCCTATGGACTTCAGGAAGCCATCTCTGCGTCCATGGCTGTCTGCCACTGAGAGGAGTAGGGACCCGAAAATCGCCTCTGCGTAAGAGCACGGGGTCGGGATGTCTGGTGCATCCGGGTCTCCCTCAGGTGGAATCAGCATGGACACGAGATGAGGTAAAGCAGCTGCAAAATACTCAAAGTCCTCCTGCCTGTCCTCAAGGACGTCCGTCCTAAGAGCACACTCACCCCCGACGGACGGAGGACAGACAGACTCAGACTCGGCAACAAGACTAGCAGCGTAGTCAAGGCGACAGGCGGCAGCAAAGTCAACCAGCTGAGCAACTAGGGCAGACGCAGCAGTGGACGCAAACGAAGGGTCAGTGACAACAGTGGCTAGAAGACGTGTGACAGTAGGACTGGCAGCACGAGCAAGGGCTGACGGCGGGTCAGGAACGTCAGGAAGAGAGGACGCAGGAGGAGACGGCAGAGGGACACGCTGTGGAACAGAGGAAGGACGAAGTGCCATCAGGTGCGTGCCTGGGACAGGAGGAGGACGCGGACGCGGAACACGACGACGAGTGCGACCAGCGCGAACAGGCGACGCAGGACGAGACTCAGGCTCACGACGCTCCGTAAGACCTCTTGTCGGCCCAGAGTAAGGAGAAGGACCAGGCAGTGGGGAGGCTGGCTGTAACTGCGACTGCGACTGGTCAGGCTGTGGAAACAATAAGGGAGGAGTAGGACCAGTAGAAGGCGGGAGGCCAAGAACCTACTGAAGGAGTGGAACGAAGTACGGCCGCGGCCGCGCAGCGCGCCTCCAGAACCAGCAGAGACAGCACCAGTACCCCCAGCTCCAGGGTCTCCAGCTCCAACTCCCGCAGCACCACCAGCTCCAGCACCTCCTGCAGCTCCAGCTCCAGCAGCACCTCCAGCAGCAACAGCTCCAGCGCCTCCAGCTCCAACTCCTGCAGCACCACCAGCTCCAGTAGCTCCAGTACCTCCAGTACGAGCACTTCCGGGACCAGCGGCTCCAGCACCTCCAGCAGCTCCAGCACCAGCAGTACCTCCAGCAGCTCCAGCTCCAGCAGCTTCAGTACCTCCAGGACGAGCACCTCCGGCAGCTCCAGCACCAGCAGGACCTCCAGCAGCTCCAGCTCCAGCAGCACCTCCAGCTCCAGCACCTCCTCCAGCAGCATCAGCACCACCACTCCCGGCAGTACGAGGACCTCCAGAACCTTCGTCAGCACCTGCAGCAGCAAAACCACTCTGAGGGCGGTAGTAGGAAGCGTACCACTCGCGAAGCTGCTGTGGCGAGAGAGGCTCCCGCCGGGGAGACGCAGCACCACCGAGCTCAGCACCCCCAGACTCCGGACCAGCTCCAGCAGCTCCGGCACCTCCAGGACCAGCAGCACCAGCGCCTCCTGGGTCTCCAGCTCCAGCAGCACCACGCCGAAGCCGGCAGCGCCAGTCGTACCACTCGCGCAGCTGCTGTGACGAGAGAGGCTCCCGTCGGCGGGACTGCCGCAGGGAGGCAGCACAGAGTACCGCCAGGAGACGCAGCACCCCCAGGCTCCGCAAACACAGGCTCCGCACATGCAGGCTCAGCACCCCCAGGCTCCGCACGCTCAGACTCAGCACCCCCAGGCTCCGCATGCCCAGACTCAGCACCCCCAGAAGCACCACCCCACAGCAGCACCACCCCCAGCAGCACCAGAGTCACTAGTGACCTCGACAGGCGTACCAAGGGGGATGGGGTCTACCTGGGACACACCTGAAGGGGCCGGACCCTAAGGGGGGAGGGACGGAACACAGACGCATCGTCAACCTTCCCTGTCCACCCCCAGAGTAGGTGTGGTCTCCGGAATGGAGACACGGGGCTGGAGGTTGAGCTGATGCGCCGCGTACTGGACCGCGAACAGCCACATAAAATGGGGAGCAGCCGCATGGATCATGGACGTACGAGCGACGTCCATGACCATGCCAATGCGGCGCTCAGCAATCCCATTTTGCTGTGGGGAGGCCGAAAGCGTGAACGTCTGGCGGATGCCCTCCGCACGACAGAAGGCCCTCAGAAGGTCGGAGGAAAACTCACCACCTCTGTCGGAGTGCAGACGCAGAACAGGAAGGTCCGAGCCAAAACTCTTGCTGAGCTGGCGACGGGCAGCGCGGATCCAGGTGATCAACACCTCAGTGACCTCACCCTTGCGGCGCAAGGGGAAGACTGTGGTGTAACGCGAATAGTCGTCAACGACCAGCAGAAAGTAACGCTCGTGACCCTGTCCACGGACGCGGGCTGGGCCCCACACGTCCATGTGGAGAGTCTGCAGGGCAGCCTCCGTCAGAGGGAACATGGAGGAGTGAGGAGCGGCGCGCTGCCGTCCCTCGACGCAAGGAACGCAGGTAGGGGCAGGCCCCGGTGGGAGGGGAGGGAGAGACCGGGGGAGACCAGACACAAGGGTATGGGAGGCCATACCTCGGAGACGAGGCAGGGAGGGGTGAAGAGGGGGTGGTGCCAAAGGAGAGTCTGGTGTGACAGGAGACGACACGAGCAGGGGGCAGACTCCGGACCAGACGTGGACGCGGCAGCAATCACCCGACCAGACGCGGCTACCTGACCAGACGCAGCAACCGGAGGAGACGCAGTAGTCAGTGTGTACAGGCTCGACCCAGTCCGACGAGTGAACGTGGCCAGGTGGCGGCCCGTCCGGGTACACGTACAGTGGGTCACACGCTGACCTCCAGGAGTGAACTGGTCAACCCACACGTCCTGGAGGTCAGCTCCACTCACCAAGTTCGTAGAGAACGAGGGGAGGTGAAGACCCGAAAGTGAGCCAGACGGGGCCACCGGACACGGCAGAACCGTGGAGGAGTGCGCAAGGACTGGGCCCCCCACAGGGGTCCGCCAGGGAGACTGCAACCGGCCGACTGAGCGGCGTGAGTGTGGTGCTGTCGCGAAAGAAGGAGCGGGAAGCACCTGAGTCAAGCGTGAAGGTGTGCAAGGCCTCAGCAGGCGCAGTACCAGAGAGAGCAGACTCACCAGCACCTGGAGCAGCAGACTCACTAGCACCTGGAGCAGCAGACTCACTAGCACCTAGAGCAGCAGCCTCAATGCCCGGTCGGGCGGAACACACAGGTAACAGTCACCCTCGGCACTAATAGTCACAGCATACATGGCAGCAAGGATAGCATCGAAATCAAGATCAAAGATAGCAACACCAGACCTAAGTAGATCAGCCAAGCGAGGGAGCTCAGCGCGTCAGGAATTGGTGCACGCCAGGCGTCCGACAGGCGACCAAAACAGCGCT